>OX578134.1:105181356-105487476 GCA_951213105.1 Amaurobius ferox
GGATGCGCCTAATGTTGCAGAAGTTCATTTGTTTATACAATCAATTTGGAACAAGATTAATGCCGAGAGTTAAAACCTCTAATGAATAATGGCATCATAACCTAATGATCATGCTACTAAATATAAACATTAAATAAAAAACCAACAATGTAAGTGTTTATTAGTGTGTTTCGGCGGATTTACCATCCTAAGAGGTGTATGTCCTGTTACACTACTCCATCTATTAGTTTTAATAATAAGAGCATTTATAATTTTCAAACCGCATTCTTTATAAGAATTTACTGGAATCTACTTCAACTCAACTTCATACCAGAATTCATTTATTTTTTCAAATTTTACATAAAAAAAATTGAAAAATAGGCATCGTGGGTTCAAATTATTACAAATATAGCGTGTTACTCTTCACTTTAAAGGGCTTGAAAAATTTTTTCCATACTTGACAATGTACCCCCGGGGAGGGGGAGGTAACTTGTTCTTCAAAGGAGGGGGCTAATGACGTCACGAACAAAAATAATGTATTGCAGCTATTTTTCAAAACAATGTTTGAAACTACTAAGTTTTGTGATCATTGAGCCATAAATTTTTGCCTTTTTGAGCCTTTTGTTCATGATTATGTCAAATTTTGTCTTATGCTGCCATATTAAAAGAATACAAAATATCGAATAAATTTCATTCGAATTAAAAAAAATTCTATCTAGTTCTAAATTTTTGATAACAAAGCGGGATATAAAGTTTAGAGAAAATCCATTAATATTTGTGACTGCACACAAGAAATCAACCGCAGACAGACAGACAGACGGACATCACTCCAAAAACAGTCGAAACTTGTTTAGTGGGTCTTAAAGCATATATTGGCATCACAATCTCGAAATTGAAAATTTTTGTGAAAATAATACTTTCTCGATGCTATATATGATCATTGAGCCATAAATACACCCCACACAAGCAGAGAAAAAGTAAAAATAGTATCTGTCTGCTTGTGTGTGTGTCCTGCTGTGTGCGACTGTGTTAACGCCCTTGACGACAAATGTGGCACAATGGGAAATGTCGCCTAGTTAACGATAATTACATATACTAGAAAATAAAATTTTATTTCTTTGATTTCGGTTTAGGGGAATATAATTTAATATTCCTAATTCTTAATGTAGCGAGTTTCATTATTTGTAAGACAGGTTAGTTTTATTCGAGATTCGTAAAATATTTGCGTTTTGTTGGGTAGGTTGTATATTAATTATGCTTTAGTAAATAAATAGTAGTATTGTTCAAGGAAGATATATGGTCCGTGTGTGTACAGATTTTTTAGAAGCTTAGGTGGTGTAGGCGGGTGTATGGGAAGTAATGATACATAACTGTATGCATTCAACCGTATGACAAATTTGGAATCTTGTTAAAAAGAGATAAATAATTTATTTCCAGCTACCTTCTTTGCGAAAATTTGATATGCCAACTTTTGCGTTTAATTCGACGTGTTTAAGAAAAAATGTTCGCACAAATTTATAGTATTTGTGGTATTAATAGTATTTGCGTGTTTTTCTTGTTTGAGTTAAAATGACCAGTTGTTTATTGACCATGATGATTCCAGACTTGTACAATTTTTCAACAAGTTACGCTAATATTACGCCCTTCGAACTATCTACAGTTAGCTTCCGTACGGATACTAAATATAGACGATATTTGGCTAATATTCTTCAAAGAGCAAACGTTTTAAGGATTTTCTTTTGATGTTGCAAAATTGGATTTTTGCGAAGAGAATTGCCAAAGGGAATATCTTCATCGGGTTCCACTGTAGTGTGGTTTATATTTTGTCTTCATGTCAAATGTGTGATTGCATCAACTGTAAATAACTTATCAATGAATCTGACTGACTTAGGCAGACCGGACATACATTGAGAATTCGGGACGCACTGTACTTCGTGCACTACGTCTCGTTTGTTGCTCATATATGCACTGGAAACCAGTTTCTCTTTTGGTGTTTTGCGTCTTTATTACAGCGTGTGGTTATGTGTCTTCAGTGTGTGGACAGTAAGTAGCAATCATTGTTCAAAACGAACCGTATTTTGCACGATACAGCGTGCGCCCTCAATGTCTTATGCTTATGCTCCTGTCTTATGCCTCAACTTCCACTCCCCTAAATCTTTCCACATTTGAATTTAATACACGAAGAGCAAATGAAGCATAGATTAAATGGCATATTAGAGAGTCTGAGAGCTAGAATAACACGTTTATTAATATCTGAGCAAGAAAATTCTGTCAAAAACAAATACAAGCACATAAAAAGCCGAGTCGCGCACCAACCCACGCTGTGTCTTGATATCCGAAACTTCCTCCTGAAATCATTTTGCCAGTAGTTAGATCTTCCTTTTAGCGTCCAATTGCCGCCTGCCACTCTGAAATGGAAGTCCCCTGCCGCCCATCCGTCAGTGGCCCAATATCCTCCAGCCGAACCTTTGCCGCATGACCCGAGGTTACGCTTGAATTATCAACCACTTGCTTCGGTTTGTCTGTCATGACCGACCAACCGATTCAAATCTTGCGTTTATTTGATATAACGCAGTCGGCAGGGCTTCCATCTGTTACGAAAGAACCTCAGTGGCAATGTTGAGTTATGAAGCAATTTAAACGCAAAGTAATGAGCTTATGAGTGATGAGGTTCAACTAAATTGACTAGTTAAGACAAGATACAAAATTTATCTTTGACAACTTCATCAAAAGCCACATTGAAAGTTTTAGTGGTGTACTTAGGAATTGCCCTTACACAATATTTCTCAGAGCCCCGTAAAATTCAAAATACTAATTATTTACTTCAAAATTCTATTGAATATTGGGCATCCAAAATTGCTGGGTCTCTACAAATTGCTATACAATAGCTATACATGGTTTCTTTGTATCTATGCATAGGTGTATTTAGAATAATTTTAAATTGGCGATTGATTGATGAAAACTTTTTTTTAACTTTATGTTAGCTCTGCATAAGCCCACATTCAGATATTGACAGCATGGACAACTATCCAAGGCAACCATTTGCGGATAAAAGTAGCTGTTCAGTTTTACTGTTTGCATTGTTTAAATTTTATTCTTTAAATAGGGCACGGCCATTTGCAAAATTAGTGGGAATAAAATTAGTGAGAATGATTTTTGCTGAAGCAAAAAAATTCAATAGTTAACAAATTGTGTGCAGAATATAAATATTAGTGAAATTAACAAAATATAGATATTACTTATAAATATTACATGAATGAGAACTTTGAATTCTGACTTTGTTTTAAACTTGGTTATGATATTTTATCTCTTAAAAAAGACGACAAAATTAATTTATTATCAAGATTGTGGACTAAAAGTGATAAATTTATGTAGCCTCCAATTTGGTGCATAGCTATAACTATTAAATGTAATACAGCAGATTAAATGGCAGTTAAGTACAAAACTGTGAGTATTACTGTAAATATGTTTATGATTAAATTCTATTATTTTCAGTGTTGTAGGCATGGGGGTTCATAAACCCCCATTGGTAATAAAATTACATTAGTTCTCCAAAGGGGCCATTTTGGAAAATGAAATCTAGTACTCGAACCGCCCTCTTCCCCTCCTATTCGATCATAACCACTTCCTTCCTTTTCTAGATCCTGACTATGCTTTAGATTATTTGTAAATAATTTTGAGCAAATATGTTATCTTTGTAGCATTATAGTGGTGTAGACGCCCAAGATTAACCGTACAACTTGCAAAAATTTCTTTAATTGTAAATACTATCATCAGGCGTCTAGAGAGGGGTAGAAACCGGTACACATTTTTAGGGCCCGTGCTGCCTACATTACCCAAGTCTGGACTTATAAAGAGCAAATTATTTTATTTATGCACACTTTTTTATTTTATTTTATTTATTTATTTATTCATTTGTCACGGGGCCTGGAATTTTTGTTTTCTCGGGGCCCAAAGTCGCCTTATCACAGCCACGTGTTTATAAACGAGTTCTTGCAAAATGAGGATAACGTCGTTTCATTGCACGCTGAAACATCAGCGCACACACAGTTTCAACCGACTGATGGTTGTGGACAATAACATAGCTATTTCCGTCAAAATATTTTGTGATATACTAACTACACATGAGCGAATCTTCTTCTTGTCGAATATTAGGTGGTGCTCACAAAGATGATATACAAAACTGCCTTGGATATATATATATAAAGTCCAATACAAATGTGCCTTTTCGATAATGATTTTAGAATGTCGCAGAATAACGTCTGAGCAGGCAAATTTTTATCGCGGTAGCAAATAACTAAATATAAAATTATTTGTAAACGCGTGCAAATATAGAATTTGGCATTAATTCCATATAATAGTTGAAAAATATTGAAATTATTCATTTATCATATGAACATACTAGTAATGCATGATATTTTAAAGTAAGTAATGCATGATATTTTTTAATAAAAATCCCAATTTATAACATGACTTCTTTTCAACTATAAGGAGAGGAGGATGCTTTCGAAAGGATTTTCTTATCTTTCGCAAAAACTTTTTTTTCGAAAGCAAATACGTTAAAATACTTAATAGGACAGTACTAGATGGTAAATGAACATCGGAAGGCTTTAAAACATTCTATGCACGTTTTGTTAATCTCTCAATCGCAGTTTAAGTCATTACTTCAACAGTCATCAATGCATCCCCAACTAATTGGTAGTTGTCTTTCTTCCTCTTTACGTAGTTATTCAGATCCACAGATTAACGGAGAATAATTCCAAGAAGTTCGACTGGCCGAAACTGACATACATCATCCTCAAGTTGACACATATTGCGTTCAGTCATTCAATCCGTTTAGGAGCAGGAATAAACTTGACATACGACTTGAAATCGATTTAACAAACCCGGAATAAAATATATTGAAATAGCTTTACTCAGTTCGTAAACGGAGTTACCCAATGATGAAAATTTGAGTCCCTGGGTCATGAATATTTTGACCCATATTTATGGTGTAAATAATAATTCAGCAATTAACAGATTCACAGACTACGTCATGAAAGAAAATTGTATTTTTCTTTCAGTCTGACAATAATTGTCATACAAGTAAAACTGTAGCCTAATTGAACATGAGTGTATGACAAAGTCGAATGGAGGCTCACAGTTCAGGCATTTTAATTTCGGAACATATTTGCAAATAATTAAACAAAACAATAGCTTTGAATTTCTAAAAAAAAAAAATTCTAATAAATCAAGCAAAATCATTTCTAATTTGTATTTCTGTTTATTTGAAAAGAAGAATTCTAGAAAATAATAGCATTCATGGAAAAAAATATTCAAATGTGTGATACCAATTTGCTTTAAATGTAATTTTCTTGCCTCATCAAAATATGTCATTTTGATTATCTCAACTAAATCATTTGTTTTCTTTCATTTATTAACTTTCGACTGATATAACTGTAAAACTCTTCAATTTTGTAACATAACTGTTCTTAAAGAACTTTTCTATTAATTTGAATTTTATTAGTGTTTTCCCCTGTAGCAACTGACACCATCTTCCATTTATTCAAATTTCTTGCGAAGCTCCAATTGAGCTAAAATCCTTAGGTCTGTACCTACCTTGTCCCAGAGTGTAATTCGATCAGTCAATAAAAAAACATTAGTTGCTTAATAGCAACTGGTGCATATTTATTGACTTATAACATATTCTCCGACACTTATAATGAATATGATTGTTGAATTATGAAGAATAATGTAAAAGTTTTGTGAGATGGTTAACGTCATAAAGTAGGATAATACTTCAAGTATATTGTCATAAACTGTATAATTGAAAAATAAATAAAACTGTGAAAAGGTAAAATGTAATATAATCTTTAACTGAAAAAATAAAGGTTCTAAATGACAAAATACGACACTCAAATTTTGCTAAATTTACACATTAAGAAGAGACCTCAATGGGAATCAAATAGTTTTAATAACGTCTGATTTCTCGAACGAATTAAGCAATATAAATAAAATTAAGTACTGGTATTTAAATTTTTTTGAATAACCCTGCTTATTTTCTTCTTAGGCTTTTCTTGTATTTTTTCTATTTTTCATGTAGCAACGATTTCTTTCCTGGATCATGTGAGGCAGCTATTTATTGACTGGGGTCTACTTGTTTTGTTTGTTGGTGTAGTTAGTTACTCTGTCTTTATATTCTGGAGAAGGAGGCTGTTGTTTTTCCCCGAAATACAGTAGAGTTATTTTTGTGGAGCATTTTTAGCGAAGGTTCTTAATCTTTTATTTTAATCATTTTTTTATTTTAATCTTTTTAAGTAGGTTGAGCGATTTATTATGACCCAATGCTATAATGATGTGGTTTAATACTATGGTCCATTGTTACATTTAACGTAAATAGCGTTTTCCCTCAGAAAGCTTTCCTCAAAAAGTTTATCTTTTCTCCATAGTGACTCTTGCGTCATAAAATCAGCCTACACTGCAAAAAATATGCACCTACCTGTCCTGCAGGAATCAGAAAATTTTCTTGTTTCGTTAAGAATTTACAGGAATTATTTTCTTTTCCATCAATGCATATAGTTCTCGACTTTCATTGGCTTTATTATTTTAACTCTTTTGTCTTTCTTCATGCATACTAGAATTATTTTGACCGAGACATAAAGTTTAAAGTAAATTTAGAACTGTCGGGCATATATACATACATAGTAGTACCCGAAATTCAAATCCGGATCTAAAGGCTATCAGTGTTTCTTTCAGGTATATTTTATGTTAACCTAATTTGTATTTATGTGATAGTATTGATATATTTGTATAGGGCAAATAGAAAACTTGCCCCCTAAAGTTTCATTCGTTCCCCTCCCCGGCCAAAATGTCCTGAAAGAAACACTGAAGGTTGTTTCTATTAATCTCAAGACCAGAGAGTGAACTAACTGTTCGGTCACAAGTGGACCTCGTAACTTGCATAAAATCCCCTATGAGTAAAATGTTTGTACACTGATCTCCAAAATTATGTTTACATGCACAGAAAGACTGATTTCTCAACAAATGTTCAATATAATTTAATGGATTTTTTTTATTTGGAGGCGAGGAGGTGATACCTAGCATTATAACACATTAACACTTAAATATAAACTGAAAAATCGAATAAGAATGCATACGATTCAGAACTAATTATGAAATAATTTCCCACTTTCATCAATGTCTACCCAGCCCCTAAGCGACCTACAGCTTGCCACCTCAAAGATTCTTTTTAAATGATACTTCGGAGACATAAAATATTGTTTTGAGTCAATAAACACCGAAATCAAATTCTGAATTGAAGAAGTTTGCAGGGGAACGTGTTTATGTGTACGAAAATTTTGGACGCCGGTATATTTGCAACTTTAGGATATGTCTTGTTGAGTTTTCATAGTTTGGAATTCATTGTATTTCTTTAAAGAAAATGGCTGACTTTTCGGAAATTAAAAAAAAATGTTTTACAGTGTACCTTACTCTTTCCCAAAGACTTGTGATTAATCGAGACATTAATCCCAGTTCGGGAATAGGAAATTTAAGTCTCAGATAATCCGGCCGAATACTGGACAGATGTCAAACAACATAGAAGAAATCATTTCCGTGCGTGCGAAGAACTAGTGAAGATCTCAAGTGATAAAAGCCCCATCCATTCGCTCAGGAAGTGGCTAAAAAATGTCTCCCCAATCCATTCTTCGACTACTCACCACTTTCATCGACTTATTAGTGCCAGCTGTTACACTTAGCATACGAATAAGCTGCAATTTTCAATGGTAGAAAGTGGAAAACGTATTTGCCGCGTTTATTATCTCGTCATCTTTTCGCACGTAAATGACGCTTATAACTGGCATTACCCTGATGCAATCGGACCCTGTCATGATGATGAATTGTTGTAAATGAGAGTCCACTGTGTATCAAAAGAGTTGTTTCGAGATAAAACCCAATGCCTTTTGTTGTGCCGAAAGTGGTTATACATTTCGAACTGTGTTTTCTCATCATCAATAACACTTTGGTTGGCTTAACTTAATAGTTGATATATATAACTAAACTGATAGCCTGTTCATTAACGACGGGATTTTCGCATTTCCTGAAACATTATTTACCGCGCGCTTGCAGGTATGGTGTCTCCAGTGGCGAATTCAGTGGTATGACAGGTATGGCGCCACCAAACCAAAATCACGCGTAAATACCCTACTCTATTTACAATATATGACGTAATAGCAGTATCATTAATAATTATCATTACTATTATCACAATTAAATTTTGTTTAATAATGTGCGATTTGCGCCGGGCGGGGTGTAATATAAATTTCGGCATGATCTGCTTTTGTCACTTTTGTCATCCATATAAAATCGGATACTTAGTAAGCTACTGCTTAGTTAGAACGTAACAAGTACTGATAAAGACTCTATTGAGTGCGTACTTTTATTAATTTAAGTACTTTTTAGCTAAAAATGAACTAAAGACAAATTCGACGATTTTAATGAAATTTGGTGTGGTAATTTGAATAGGTAATAAGCCAATCGAATTTACTTATAGAGATATACAATTAAAACAAATGTCTAACGAAATTTTTTAATCGGTAGGGAAAATCATGTGTTGACCTCTTCAGATTTCATTTTTATTCAAGTTTCATTTATTCGAACCTTTATTAGCTTTAGTTCTTCCCATACGCTTACGCAGTATATCCAAGTTTGTTTAAAAAATTCCCTGAAACCAAGTATCCCTACTTGAATAACACGAGGTGCGTTTTTCATGTTTTCTGTTTGTTCTTTTTGCTGCTAATAACTTTGAACATAAAAGAGTAGAAGACTACAATGACTTGGAAGGGAAAAGTCACTGCTTCATAATTACCACACTGAGCTTTTTGATGAGTCGTTGGGACTTTATTGTCTATATTTTGGGATCATCATTTTATTCATTCCTATGCATTGCTCTCTTGCGCAAGAAAAATTTTCAAACTCTTTTAATAATGGCGCCAGGCTGGTGAGCTGCGACTTAATCCCTAGTATTATGACGTTAATGTCGAAGAGAGAGGGGATGATGATATTTATTACGCAGATTTTTCTCCGTATTATGTTTGCTTATTTATTTTCTTGTTTTAGGGTTTTAGGAAAAATCATGTTGATTAACTTTAATGAGCTTGATAGCGTTTTAAGAATGTATATAAGTGAGAATGATGAAGATGATAGTAAGATCGGGATGAGAAACATCATTCTGAAATAGATGTTCATGCTTTTAGACTCGCATAATTAGAAGAATGCCTATCACTGACGTAACCAGAAAAATTAATTAGCTCGCTCCAATGCAGGCAACAGCATCCATGGATCGGTGTTACTTTTTTCATGTGCTTGTCAACATGGAATAGTAGCTATTTCAATGACAGCAAAAAAACTTGCTGTGTTTCACAATTCTGAATAGCAGCTATTTCAATGACAGCAAGAAAACGGGCTGTGTTCCACTACTCTGAATAGCAGCTATTTCAATGACAACAAGAAAACTTGCTATGCTCCACAATTCTGAATAGCAGGTATTTCATAAGAAACTTGCTATGTGTCACAATTTTGCGAGTATTTATAGAGACAGACAAATACTGCAAATTAATATTTATAATTTATTTACCTCTATAGTGCATATATGTATAGTGTTATCTCTATAGTTCGGGGAATTGTAGCATATAGCAAGTATCAGCTATTATGCTGACTCGTTCTTAAAAATTATGAAACCGGTTCATGAATGCCGTTTTCTGCAATGGGAGCGCGTTCCTAGCTTTGAAAAAAATCCCACTTAGGTGGGTTTTGTGAATATGTAACTAAAATTGTTTCACAGGGGGCAGCAGAATATTTGAATAAATATCAGTTCTTATTAATTACGTGCATGGCGTGGAATGCCAAATAATAAATAAGGAGCCAATTAATTGCTATATATATAAATTATTTGACAATAATTAATAATTATTTAATGGAGCAAATATTAACAGTAAGAAATAATTATTTAATGGTTAAAAATAATTTTCAATAAGCATATCTTATGCAATTTAAAGTCAAATTCTCGAGTGAGGAGAAAACAGTTTTTATAATAATTACTTATTTTCTAACCAATATGTTGACTATTTTAAAAATATCCAATGAAAATTTGCAAGCCATGAATATCCATTCTTTGTGTAATATTAAATAAAATAAAAACAAAGTTTGTTTGAGGGGGCGGGGGTATATACATGTCAAAAGTCTTCATAGAGAAAACACTGGACTTTTAAAGTTTTTCAGATAATTACAGATGCATTGTAAATACTAAAAAGACGTTCTAGAGGGAATTAGCTTAATTTTAATTCTTCAGGCGTCTGCATGCTGTGGGAACATTAAACATGGTCTACTCAGCCCGTAATATCTTTTCATCACATACACGGAAGTACATTTGCAGAATATTTAACGCTGCACATACATTGCAAAACTTATACAACACTTCGTGCTAAAAATAGAAATATGTACTTAGCGTTCTTAACGTTGGAAAATGTTTACACCAAGAAAGGTAAAAATTGCAATATTAAATTCAAATCCATGCATGCATGTGTTAATCGCATGGATGACATACTATTATACGCCTATAAGTCTTACTCTTAAATCCGGTTTGAAATTTATACACATTAACTGTTTCAAATCTAAAGTTTGGAGCCTGATTTCGTTTAGAAATGAAAGCCGCGTTTTCATATAAAGCACCTGAAACTGTTCGTGTTTCACGTCCATCTTATTCCAAACACGTAGGGTGATTTTTTCTGGTGCATTCCTTCGGTCATCTGATTGCCTCCAGGCATAGAGAAGAAAAAAATTGGAAGAAAATACAAAAAACTGTGAAATACTAAATTCTACTCTAACTTACGTAAGATTAACGGGTTCTCCTTTAAATATCAGTTCAGTTCTCGGCATAGAGGTTATTTTAATCAGCTCTTTAGCAAAGACATTTTATCAACTCCATCTTTTCCATTAAGCTCTCTAGGAATAAAATTTATTTTTTAAGTATTTTCATATGTTTTGGTATTTGGCAATAGACTCGATTGGCTAATATTTTTTTATTTGCTCCGTTTATTTTTTATTTTTTTACCTGAATCAACCGGTTAATGGAAATTTTGGCACTTGAGAAATTTCGGGTTTAACAGTCGAAGTCGTGACACGTGAAATAACGGTTGCTAGGTGCTTTGTAGAAGCCATTTTATGATAGCAAAAGTTTTGCCTTGTTTTTCTTGAAACGTGTGTATTATCCATAAAAGCTGTATTTTTCCTGCATAGTTAATGGTTTCAGATAAGTAGCACGTGTTGTTTTGAATTTCATGTAATCTTTTTTTCTACTTATTAATTAGTCTTTGCACTTTAATTTTGTTTTCCTATTTTTAATCTGCTTAATTTGTAAATTATTTTCTGGTTCATTTTTATGTCATTTTATCGTATGCTTGATCAGTAGTCATGAAAAATACTTTACTTTCTGTTCATTAATACTTTCAAATCGTTTGGTTTTCAATGAAAAAAAATCCTGTATTATCGTTATTCAAATGTTTAATTGTAATTGAGGTAAATTTAACGTACTATTATGGTATCATAACTTTAATATTTATTTACTTTTACCTCTTTGTATCCTATATGTTTTACGTAAACATATATACTATAAGAGTCCATGTTAGGGGGTGGCAGGAATCTGGAGTCTCTAGTCTACTTAGGACACAGGATGAACCCCTATAAAAATACGCTTAAAATTAGTTTTCTTTTATCTGGTACTTAAGTTAATCTTTGAGTAAGTTTTTAGACAGACGCGTTTTTATCTTTGTTGCTACTGGTGCTCTGTCTGTTTATTTTGAAAAAGGAGGCTATTATTTGCCTCCGAAATTGGTTCATACTTAATCAACTTTGTATCGTGTTGCTAACAAAATATTTGTTTTGAAGATTAATTTAGTCATCGGTTGGCGTAAATTATATATTAACATTTTAGTTTTTCCGATAACCACTGTTCATATATTATGTAAAAAGTTCTTTGATATATATTTTTAAACATGTTTAGTGTTCGAAAACTAAGTGATACACATAAAACTGTTAAAAATTATTTTGACATTGACATTAATAAATGTTAGGAGAGCAACTTTCAACAAAAATCTGGTTAGCTAGCCAATGTTTATATGCTATGTTAACATTCCTTTAATATATATTTTCAAGCTTGTTTGTAATTAGAAGACTACTCGATACACACAAAACTGTTAAAAATTGCTTTGGCATTAACGTTAGTAAAACATTAGGAGAACAAGTTTGAACAAAAACATGGTTAACTTTATAGCAAACCAATGTTCAAACATTATGTTAATATTTCTTTCATATATGTTTTCAAATTTGTTTCTTGCGAGAAAACTACGTGATATACACAAAACAGTTTAAAATTGCTTTGACATTAGTAAAATGTTAGAACAAGTTTCAACTAAAACATGGTTAACTTTATGTTAACCATGAACGTTAACCAAGAAATTTTAACGTAATATATGAACATTGGTTTGCCAAACCAATGTTCATATACTATGTTAAAATTTCTTTCATATATATATTTTTAAACTTATTTGCCGTTAGAAAACTCCTTTGACATTAAAATAATGTTAGGCGAACAAGTTTTAACAGAAACATGATTAACTTTATAACGAACCAATATTCATATACTATGATAAAAGTTTTGTATTTTCAAACATGTTTGTTGTGAAAAGACTGCATGATAGACATAAAGTGTTAAAAATTGTTTTGATGTAGATATTAATAAAATATTGGTAGAACAAGCTTCAACAAAACCTTGGTTAACTTTATAGCAAATCAATGTTTACATATTATGTTAAAACTTCTTCATATATTTTTAAACATATTTGTTGTTAGAAGACTACGTGATGCACATATAACTGTTAAAAATTGTTTTGGCATTGGCATTAATGAAATGTTAAGAGAACAAGTTTCAACGAAAACATGGTTAACTTTACATCAAGCTAATGTTCATATACTATGTTAAAATTTCTTTAATATATATTTTTTAAAATATTTGTTGTTATAGGACTCCATGATGCACATAAAGCTATTAAAAATTTCTTTGACATTGACATTAATGAAATGTTGGGAGAACATGTTTCAACATAAACATGATTAACTGCGTGTGGTGGCGTAACTACAGGGTGGATAACATATTTTAATAGTGAAGATCATGTTCACACCTCACAGACGAATGCCCATGGTGCATACACACAGAGACGTTCATTCTTCCATAAGTGTTCGAAATTCGAAATGTACTCATGTAGTCATGAAACATGCTCATCTGTTAAAATATCGAATTCGAACGTTTTCGGGAAAACATGGCTCTTTCTATACAATAGCGTGGGAAATTAACATAAATATTTGAACTCAAAAATATGTTACTGTAGGAGTACTACTCCCTAACAACAGATGATTAAAATACAACCATAAAGATTTTATGTAATTATTTCCTCCCTGTTGTGAAATCTAGCTTCAAATATTTCCATACCCCATGATCGAGAAAAATGGTATGTTTCTTGTTCCTATCCATATCTGGTAAGAAAGCTAGATGCACTGAAATCTACACACCTGAAATTAATTCCCACCTCGTTAGTGTTGGGGCCCTCATTGAGGGTTTTCCCTTTCAAACTGCATAATACTTCAGAGCGCTTGCATACATACACAAATACCACTGTGACCTACCATGATTTGGGTTTACTAAGCCGTATCCTGCTTATTATAAAGTTACGTAAGCTTTGCTTTCTGTCATTAAAAATCAGCCGTCCGCAAAGGCATGAAGGGCCCCGCATGTATTCAGGGGTTAATGCACACAGAGGGGGCGCGTTCAGGGATATTCGCACGCGTACAGGGTAGCAATTACTCTACATGTGTTTTTTTATTATATATATATATAGATTGCGGGTTACGTGGTTTGCTGTTAATTAATTCGAGTTGGTAGGGTATTAAGTTGAATGGGCGGGTTTCGGAATGTGTGTGGTTTTTATCGCTTCAGAGGACTTACATGGTTGCGAAATGGACTGATGCGATTATTAAAAAAACTGAGATGGTTTCGGATGTAATGCTCGAGTCAGGCTCGTAGGAAAAAAAAAAATTATGTGTCTAGCACATGCCTTTACATACAAATTAAAAAAAAAATTCGACATTCTGAGACAAAAAAAAAATGAGTTATTTTTTCTGGCTTAATGGTAAAAATTAATAAGGTTCTTTTTTTTTTACCGATTACAAATACTTTACCAAACTTCATGGACATATCTCAATTCGTTCGAGAGATTTATGCTCTCTGCAGGGATACATAAAACGAATGACGTTTTTGCTGAACAATGACATACTCCGTTCTCAATATATTTTCCATTATTTTTAAAGAAAAATTATGACAAATTTAATATTTTTGCAATTATTATATTAGTGAGCGTACTTTGTTAGTATTTAAGAAAGAATGAATGGGCATCACCTTTTGGAAATTATTACTAGCCAATTATTACTAGGAAATTATTACTTGAAACATTAGAAATATTGAACTTTCACGGAGTATAATATATATATATATATATATATATATATATATATATATATATATAAATAAATATGTATATAAGAATGAAAGTTAAAAAATTCCTGTAATCACACGAATAAGACGCTATGTTGCACTACAATGTGGATTTTAATATCATACCAGAAAAGTATAAAAATGAAAGAAAGCAATATATCAAAGAATGGCTTCGGTATTCATATATGATACTTCAGTATTCATATTTGTGCAATATATCGGCTTCCGGGAGTGTTGTCTAGACGCAAAGCTGGCTTAACCGGGGAGAGGGGGTCACAACCCCCCCCCCAGCCGTTCTTTGATATACTGCTTTCTTTCATTTTTATACTTTTCTGGTATGATATATATATATATATATATATATATATATATATATATGAGAATGCAATTTCGAACTAACTACCATTTTTTGTGTAGTTTCAATTGATTGTTCTCTATGTCTTAATCTTTTATCTTGGCTAATTATTATTGCCTTTTCTCATTTTTGCCGTGTTTTCTTTTTTATTTTTATTTATATTTATATACTTTTAATTGTGATTTTAATATCCTAATATTCTTCTCATCCCCCTTTCCATTGTAGTGATATGTTACCTTCTATCTTTATCCTTAGTCTTGGTTTATAGTTACTCATTTGTAACAGATATGCTGGAGATGGGTTTTTTTGTACATACAGTAGTTTATGCATAATTTTCGATTAAAATCTTTCAATTTTTATTTATATATATATATATATATATATATATATATATATATATATATATATATATATATATATATATATATTAATGCTGAATTTTGTAAGATCGTGATATAAGACAACTTTAATTTATGTTTTGTTTTACCGAATGTCGATATCGTTAATCTACAGCAAAGGTACCTGTTGGACACATCATATATTTTTATTATTTAATTTTGAGAATTTTGCTTTTTTTTCTCTATATTAAAAGTAAATCCTGCGAATTTTGGACACTGCGAATACATAGTGCAACGTACAGTCTTGAAATTTCGTACATAGACATGTATGAACCCCCAGATGTTGTTGTTGTTGTTGAGACCCAGACCATCCGTCCTACCGGAAAGGTGTAAGGTAACCGTTGAACCCCCAGACGTGCAAGACAAGCTTAGAATTTATATTTAAGCTTCAGTTCATTAAATATTAATAAATAAAATCGCATTGTCAATGTTATCAAAGATTATCGAGCCCATTTCCAACTTCTCTGTGATTGGTTGCTGGCTGAAACGTCAGAAAATGGTCGAGAACTGAATTATTGAAACAGTGAAAACATTAAAAGTATGAACATTTAATTTTAGATTAGACGTTAATTAGTACACTTGAACTCGAAACCAGTTGTCGTGACAGGGTGGATAGAGCTTACAATCACGTTATAACAATGATTTTTGTTTGTCTTAGACAAGAAATAACACGAAAGAACAATCATGCTTAAAGCATTGATTATGAAACACTTTCCAACTTCAATGCAATTTTATTTAAACATGTCTAAAATGCAATACATTCCTCGGTAATATTTTAAAACTTATCACAATACTACATAAATTTATTATATTTGAAAACTTAAACCTTCATCGAAAAAAATGAACTTCATTCAAATGACGGCATTGAAACATAAATTGCCTGGTTTAAACATCTCTATGATCTCATCGATAATGCTCTCGCTTCAACTCCATTTTCTTTTCTTTCAAATTTATTCTACGATAGCTAAATTGTAATTTTGCCACAAATTATCGTCTGCGGACATAAACGAGTTCAAATTTAAATATCCGACCAATAATTTTTTTCTAGCGCATATCGTCAGCCCCTGTCTCAAAAATTTCAGTCTGACCCTCGTATTAGCAATGATTTTCTTAGAAGGTGTTAACAGCTCTCCGGAGTTGGCGGGCATTGCAGGCAGGGCGGAGCCCCTAATTCTATAAAAAATGAAAGTTGTTTCTGACATTTCGAAAGTTTGAAAAAAATTAGATCAGTGTAATTTTCCAAACTTTTATTACTTCCGTAAAAATAAAAAACAATCAGCTGAAATTTTAGTAATTGATACTATAATTTGACAAAATATTTATTTTGATTAAATGTTTTATCAAGCTTGCTAAATAATTAACTTCAGAAGAAAAAACAAAATTCCGAAGTTTTCCGAAACTACTGAACTTTTTTTTTCCTCTCATTATGTTAATTTTTTATGTTAAATTATTGTAATTTGGATAATTAAATTTATACATTTTCTTAATTGCGGTCTGGCTAATTGATATTCGAATGCTTTTGAACCATACTTTATCTAAACTTTTGCAGAAAAAATAAAATCATATGTGAATATTATTGAAATAATTGCGGTGCTGAAATGCAATCTAAATTGTAATTACACTAATCAACGATAATCTCTTTTTAACAATGAAAAATATAAATTAATTTGTATTTTACGAACTATTAAGTTTTGCAAGGTTTCGTGTTTCGTCTAGCAGCAAATGGTAAATTAGTTAAACTTTTGTTAATTTTCATTCCTTTACATAAAATGATAGTTAAATAAAAAAATAGATAGTTAAATCCAAATGGTAAATTGCTTAAACTTTTGTTAATTTTCATTCCTTTGCATAAAAATGATAGTTAAATAAAACTGCATTTTAATTTTTTCATTCTGATAATCTTTTTCTACTGTTACGAACGTATCCTCTAGAATCGGTGGGTGTATACGCAGGATACAAAAATGAGCCCAAGTTTCTGGATAACTTACGTTTATTCACAATCACAAAGTAAATAAGAATAATACACAATCATTGATTGTATATTGTTCCTGTTTGTATATTGTTTGATTGTCAATCAAACAACGCTTAAATACTCCACTAATTTCACAGAATAAGCGATATTATTCTTAAAATACTAAGGAAAACAATTTCACAAAATAATTTCACAAAACAGCAGCTAGCCAACGGCCCTACCGTGCTGAAAACACCGGTTCTCGTTAGATCACCGAAGTCAAGCAGCATCGGACGCGGTTAGTACATGAGTGGGTGATCACCTGGGAACAAAAACACTGCGTGCTTTTGGCACATTTCGGACGCGGTAGCCCGGTGGTTTGCACGCTGGATTTGCACGCTGCCACAACTGCCGCCGTGTTCATGCGGAGTACGATCACGTTGAAACATGTGGGTCCGTAAGTCCTTCCGAGAGGTTGGTGGTAGGGAAAGGAGGATACGGTCCCTGTGGATGCCTCCCCCACTGGGTTCCTGTCTAAATTGGGTGGCACTTCCCGGCCGTCCAAACAGTTACCTTACACCTTTCTGGTAGGTCGGACGGTCTGGGTCTCAACAACAACAACAAAACAGCAGCTACTATTCTCAAAACATTGACAAAAATCACAGTCCAATGTAGTTCGTATCACGTCAATTCGTTAACTCCCCTGCAATGGAGGGTTGAGTTGTTTTATAGCCTCAGTAGACATTTCTGGAAATCTCTATAACCGAAAGAATAATCGTTCAATCGAGATGCTTCTGGAAGATTCGGAAAGTTAAAAAAATCGCCAAATCTGGCAACCCTTTTAACTGGGAGATCTTCGCAACCCTAGACTCACGTCATGTTGACGTCATAAACTGTGTTTTCTACGCTTGACCTTCGAGACAGACGAAAGAGAAGGCACCAAAGTTAGCAACAGTACGTATAGTAAAAGTACTGTTTTGTCCAAAAGTTTCGAATTCTGACAGAATAAGTATTTATTGTTACCACGTATCCTCTAGGTCCGTGGATGCACTCTCAGGATCAAGAATAAGCAGCAATTAATTAAAACAGCACTGATTTCACAAAACTGCTGATACTTTTCTCAAAGCATTGACATATCTCGCTATTTAATGTAGCTCGTATCACGTTAACTGCTCTCCAACTGAGCGGTGAGTCCTTTTATATACTCTCTGGGGAAACTACCAGAAGGGGCTCGTATCTCCCAGAATATTCATTATTTCAAGAAACTTCTAGTGTATTCAAAAAGTCGCCAAGTTGAGGATAAATCACCAAATCTGATAACTTTACCCGAGTGTTCAAATATGGCATTCCTGCATTGACATTATAGGAATGGCTGCCTGTAAAGGCGTTTTTTTTTTCTTTTAGTTCTCAAACGAGCCTCCAGTGAAAGGATTTTACATGTTCATAACAATATTAAGATCTTAGCATATTTCGAATACTTTTGAAAAGTATTCGACTGTATATGTGTCTACGATAGCTCACGCATACCGCTATGAAATTTTATATGTAAATTGTGTTAAAAAAATAGAATTAGGTAGTTTTTTAAATTCAATTATTAACAAAGTATTCAAAATTTGATATTTTTTTATTCCATTACTAGAAAATGCACATGGCGTTGGCCGGGAGTAAAGCAGGGATGAATCGAATTCATTATTCTAAAAAGATAAGGAAATAAATATATTTTATTCATGTAAATAACAGTGAGAATTGCATACAATGCGTATACAACTGTACAACCGCACTGAAAATATGAAAATCCCTTATTCCTACGAACACCGAAACCCATTTTGACCTCTCATGGAAAAATAAAAATAGCTCCTCTCTCGCCCAAGCAAGCACACATTCCACAGACCCATAACACTAACAATCCTCGCCCTGCTATAGGCATGCTTATACCGTCAATTGAGAATGCACAGTCAATAAATTAAAACAAGAAAGATCAATCATGCTTAAAGCGTTGATTATGAAACACTTTCCAACAGCAATGCAATTTTATTTAAACATGTCTAAAATGCAATGCATTCCTCGGTAATATTTTAAAACTTCTCACATTACTACATTGATTTATTATATTTGAAAACTTAAATCTTCATCAAAAAAATGAACTTCATTCAAATGACGGCATTGAAATATAAATTGCCTGGTTTAAACATCTCTAAAATGTGATATAATATGGCATAACTCGATAATAATTTTAGAGTTATCATAGAACCACGATAATTTATTATATTTAAAAACTTAATCGAAAACAACTGAAATTCATTCAAATGACGTCATAGAAAAAAAAATCTGATGTGGGCAACTCATGACTTTCCTTATATAATGTAATGAATTTACTACTTTTACAGTAAAAAAATAGCTTTTTCTTATTGTAGATACTAATATTCTTTCCAAGATATTGAATTTTCGATAATTAGTCGTCATTTTCATTGATTTAGCGTCATTTTTATCTATTTGGCGATATTTTCGTTAATTTGGCAACATTTCAAGAAGTCGCCAAGTTGGCGACATTCCGCCAAATTCGTCGCCAAAATCTCGCCAAGCGTTATGGACGAAGAAATAAGTTGTTCTTACAGCAGATAAATGACTATTGGCGTTCAAATGCAATAGTATTACTCAAAGCATCTTTTTCCATGAATGGAACGAGCTAGATCCACGAAAATGATGTCACCCATTTTATCGCATGATATTACATATGAAAAGTGAACATGTTTCTCAATAGGAATTTTTTTTTTTCATTTTATATGACTTTTTAATAATTTTTTTGAAAAATATGCAATATCTCGAGAACGGTTCATGTTAGTGTTCTAAAATTTATGTCAATCGTTTCCAAATGAAAAATTACATCAGAAATGTCTATTTGCGCAACTTTATTAGTGGTTTTGATTTTTTGATGATTTTTTCAAAATTTTATTCGAAAATTAAGGGGGGTTTTGAACATTCGATTACGTATAAAAACAATAGGCTTCCAGTGTTTACAGATTGTTATTTTAGTACCAAATTTGGTTCGAATCGGTTCATTCGTTCGTCAGTTATCGTCTCCACAGACTCACTGACACACACACACACACACACACACACACAGACATCACTTCAAAAATGTTTGATTCGTGATCAGGGATGCTTGAAACGTGCTCTCCCGTCGAAAACTCGATTTCGAATTTTCGACCCCGTCACAATACTTTCCTTATACATTATGTATATAAGGAAAGTAATAACACGGCTGGCTCTCTCTAAAAAAGCAGTATTTCATTCATAAATAATTTCCCATTCATGTCATTCATCACAATACTATAATAATTTATTTTATTTAAAAATTAAGACCTTGGAGCTACAAGTAATTTAACTCTATGCTTAAAACTTCATCGCAAAAAAATCGTCCTTCTCTCTGTAAAGTCAATGAATATTTCTTTCATATCAGCTATGCAGACTCCATGAGCTAAATTCTTTTGCGTTAAAGAAATACAGCAATTTCTATACAACTCATCCTACATATTTTGCTGTTTACATTTTACATCAGTGAAAAATAGGCTTCGTTGTAGAAATAGTCAAATTTGGATGAGTATTTAAACTCATATATATTGTAATTGCCTTGATTTAGTATGTAGATGCACAGAATTTAAACCAAAATAAAGTGGTTTTAGGACAGATACAACATTCAATATGAAATAAAAAAAACTTTAAAAATCACGATTTTGAAACAAGATGGATGCCATATATCATTTTGAAGTGGATCACGTGATACTTTCATATCATAGTCACGTGATCGTTTCATATAAGAGGTGTTATTATTATTTTAATTTTTATTTAAAAAACTACTGAATATATTTCGCTGAATTTTTTTTTATATATTTTATGGAACAATTTGAATATTACGTAAAAATTTCAAAGCAATTTGTGAATTTTAAATCCGCTTAAAAAATGTTTGAAAAATTAGGTCCCATAGGGCTCAATGTATTTCATTTTTTCAACCCGGGTTCAATCCGAAACTAATTGAATGATATTATTCATTTATATTCCCATAGGTCCTACAGACCGTCTGAACAACATACTAATCTTTCATTTTGATTAAGTCATTTTTACGGCAGTTATCGTGCTAACGGACAGACAGACAGACAGACAGACAGAATGAACAAAGTCATAAACACTTTTCAACTTTGTTGTAAAGTGTTAATAAAATTAAAAAATCAGAACTTCAATAGAGGGTAACCGCAGGGGAGTAAAAAGCGTCGAAATATTTTCTCAGTGTGCTAGCTTAAACAAGAAAGATCAATCATGCTTAAAGCATTGATTATGAAACACTTTCCAATTTCAATGCCATTTTATTTAAACATATCTAAAATGCAATACATTCCTCGGTAATATTTTAAAACTTATTACAATACTACATTAATTTATTATATTTGAAAACTTAAACCTTCATCGAAAAAAAGGAATTTCATTCAAATGACGGCATTGAAATATAATTTGCCTGGTTTAAACATCTCTAAAATGTGATACATTCCTCGGTAATAAATTTAGAATTATCATAATACCACGATTTTTTATTATAGTTGAAAACTTCATCGAAAACAACTGAAATTCATTCAAATGACGTCATAGAAAAAATAGTACGCCTGGCTCTCTCTATAAAAGCAGCATTTCATTCATAAATGATTTCCCATTCATGTCATTCATCACAATACTATAATAATTTATTTTATTTAAAAATCAAGACCATGGAACTACAAGTAATTAAACTGTATGCGTAAAACTTCGTCGAAAAAAATCGTCCTTCTCTTTGTAAAATCAATGAATATTTCATTCATATCAGCTATGCAGACTCCATGAACTAAATGATTTTGTGTTAAAGAAATACAGCAATTCTAATACAACTCATTCTACATATTTTGCTGTTTACATATTACATAGGTGAAAAATAGGCTTCGTTGTAGAAATAATCAAATTTGGATGTGTATGTAAACTCAAATATATTATAATTGCGCTGTTTCAGTACGAAGATGCCCAGAAATTAAGCAAAAATAAAGTGGTTTTAGGACGGATACAACACTCAATATGAATTAAAAAAAACTTTAAAAATCACGATTTTGAGTCAGGATGGATGCCATATATCATTTTGAAGTAGGTCACGTGATCTTTTCGTATCATGGTCACGTGATCGCTTCAAATAAGAGGTGTTATTATTATTTTAATTTTTATTTAAAAAACTACTGAATATATTTCGTTGAGTTTTTTTTATATATTTTATGGAACAATTTGAATACTGTTACCTAAAATTTTCGAAACAGTTTGTGAATTTTAAATCCGCTTAAAAAATGTTTGAAAAATTAGGTCCCATAAGGCTCAATGTATTTCATTTTTTCAACCCGGGTTCAATCCGAAACTAATTGGGTGATAATATTTATTTATATTCTCATAGGTCCTACAGACCGTCTGAACAACATACTAAAATTTCATTTTGATTAAGTCATTTTTACGGCAGTTATAGTGCTAACGGACAGACAGACAGAATGAACAAAGTTATAAACACTTTTCAACTTTGTCCTAAAGTGTTAAAAATGACCAAAATTAAAATTACTTATGAACCCGAAAAAAAAATTAAATTAGAATCTGTAGATATAGACGGTTTTTTATTTTATTTTTTTATTTTATTAATGAGTATGAAGGAATTATCCATCGGTTTCTGTTCAAATATCATTGGAAAAAAACTTTTTTAGGCCTTTCCGATGGTGTCAAGATAGCAATTCTGTAATAATATTTTCGGTCGCTAAGGAACCAATTTGTGTGAAATTGCTAAAACATAAAATAACTAAAAACTAATTCGAATATAAAAACAAGAAAGATCAATCATGCTTAAAGCATTGATTATGAAACACTTTCCAACTTCAATGCAATTTTATTTAAACAAGTCTAAAATGCAATACATTTCTCGGTAATATTTTGAAACTTATCACAATACTGCATTAATTTATTATATTTGAAAACTTAAACCTTCATCGAAAAAAATGAACTTCATTCAAATGACGGCATTGAAATATAAATTGCCTGGTATAAACATCTCTAAAATGTTATACATTCCTCCGTAATAGTTTTGGAATTATCATAATACTACGATAATTTATTATATTTGAAAATTTCATCGAAAACAACTGAAATTAATTCAAATGACGTCATAGAAAAAATAACACGCCTGGATCTCTCTATAAAAACAGGATTTCATTCATAACTTTCTCCCATTCATTTCATTCATCACAATACTATAATAATTTATTTTATTTAAACATTTTGTTTAAGACCATGGAGCTACAAAAAATTAAACTCTATGCTTGAAACTTCATCGAAAAAAATCGTCCTTCTCTTTATGAAATCAATTAATATTTCATTCATATCAGCCATGCAGACTCCATGGACTAAATTATTTTGTGTTAAAAAAATACAGGAATTCTAGTACAATTCATTCTATATATTTTGCTGTTTACATTTTACATAGGTGAAAAATAGGCTTAGTTGTAGAAATAATCAAATTTAGATGAGCATTTAAACTCAAATATATTGTCATTGCGTTGTTTCAGTATGTAGATACACAGAATTTAAGCAAAAATAAAGTAGTTTTAGGACGGATACAACACTCAATATGAATTAAAAAGAATAAAAAATCACGATTTTGAAACAAGATGGATGCCATATATCATTTTGAAGTGGGTCATGTGATCGTTTCATATCATGGTCACGTGATCGTTTCATATAAGAGGTGTAATTATTATTTTAATTTTTATTTTAAAAACTACTGAATATATTTCGCTGAATTTTTTTTTATATATTTTATGGAACAATTTGAATATTACCTAAAATTTTCGAAGCAATTTGTGAATTTTCAATCCGCTTAAAAAATGTTTGAAAAATTAGGTCCCATAGGGCTCAATGTATTTCATTTTTTCGACCCGGGTTCAATCCAAAACTAATTGGGTAATATTATTCATTTATATTCCTATAGGTTCTACAGACCGTCTGAACAACATACTAAAATTTCATTTTGATTAAGTCATTTTACGGCAGTTTTCGTACTAACGAACAGACAGACAGACAGACAGACAGACAGACAGAATGAACAAAGTCATAAACACTTTTCAACTTTGTTGTAAAGTGTTAAAAAATAACGGCAAGGTGCACATTTCCAAGTCCTAAAGTACCTATGTATCAAATTTTATGACAGTATGATGATTTCCCACTACACACACACACACAGAGAGAGAGAGAGAGAGAGAAAGAGAGAAAACAGACATTTCTTTTATTATGTAAGATTTCCTATGGGAAAAAATGACAATTATTAGAGCAATTTAGTATATTGCATGAGAGAATATTTGTAGTGCATTGCATGAGAAAACGTTTGTAGTGCATTGCATGTGAGAAATTTATAGCCACATAGATGTAAAGAATATTAAAAGATTTTTTTGAAACATTTCATAAAAATAACTTCTGTACAAAATGCGATAGAAAAATACATTTTTTACTTTCCTCGCGTAAGAAAATACAAGTAAGAAAGTGAAATAGATTTTTTTTTCCGAGCTAGAGGAAAAATATAGTAATAATGATTGTGACCTTTAACACTTTTCTTGATATAGAAATAGATTAAGTAAACATTTTAGCCGATGTAGCCTAAAAATATATAACCGTGATGATTTTGTCATAAGTCGAGTTTTCACTGCAGCGATGCAGCCTCTAGATACCAGAAATGGCTTTTGTCGGTCTATAGAGGTGAGTGTCAAAGTGTTTGTTCTTCGTAACCTCTAAAACCACTGAAGCAATTTGCACCAAATTTAGTTGGCAAATTTCATATAATATGTATATGTAAAAGAAAAAAAAATTTCTAAAATGTATATGATTTAGCTATGAAACGATATTTTATCAAAATCATTGGCACTTCGCTAAATCAAAAATCACTGAAGCGATTTGGACTAAAGCTCGGTGACAAATTTCATAAATTATGTAGTGTGAATGCAAGGAAAAAAATTCCCAAAAAGTATATAGGTTTAGCTACATATAAAACGGGATTTTATCAAGATCATTTGGTACGTTGTATTCTCAAAAACCGCTGGATGGTACACTGCGTATATTGTCTAAATGTGAGCACAGAAAAAAAATTGGAAAATGTGTATAATTTAGCTATAAAACTAGATATTGTCAGAATCAGTGACCTTTCGTAATCTTAAAAATCGTTGAAGCATTTGGACTCAATTTATGCGGTATACAGTGTGTATTGTGTAGATGCGAATGCAGAAAATAATTCTTTTAAAAATGTTTAGTATGACTGAAAGATTGCATGCCCACTGGTTTCGTGTAGAAAATCTCGGGATTACCTCTATCTTCTAGTCATATATTCAGCTACTGATAATGATTTTCGTTTTGTATATTCGAATACCGATTGCTTTTTCTATTTACAAAGGAAACCAAATGAGCCTCCTAATAGCAGCTCATGTCTTTCTATAACACATTATCAACTAAATAATAAAAACTTATTAAGCATATATTTAAAGAACTGTTAAATCGTTTTACATCGAAATTCACTTCATCCAAAGATAGAGTGGTTTGAACTTTAAATGTGAGTCGGTCAGTGAAGTATGTGTTCAGTCAGTGTGCCAATTAATCCCTTGCCACCTCCAGTATCCAAATCATGAACCTTAAAAAATTGAAGTGCTGTCTGTTTTAGTGTATTAAACGAATTATACGGTTGTGCTGTGTTCATGTAGTGTGTCGAAGATCACCAAGTAATCATGACCATTGGCCAGGTGGAACAACGTCATTGTATCGCGTCATGGTCTGCCAGGAAGATTCCGGATTAAATTGCCCTTAGACTGCTGTTCTTCCAAGAAATATTCTTGGATCAGTTTTTACCAAAGTCCTGGTAAAAGTTGATCCAGAATATGCTGTTTTGTTGTGAAGGACTAAGCTTGCATTGGAACAATCGTGTCCTCTTGATAATTATGCCTTTGGCGAAACGGAGAAACCTTTGGCCAAACGGAGTAATAGTCTTTTAGAACGTTATTTGCATTGATTTATAAAAGGAATTTTTGCTGTTATTTAAATAATTATTTAAAAGTAAAATCAAATATAAAATAAATGAAAATTATTTTGAATGATTTAGGGCTACTTGAAGGAACCTTCACAACAATTAAATCAATCTAATCTAAGGTATATGCTTTTGAAAAGAAAAATAGATTGATGTACCAAATACACAACCACACTTAACTTATTCTCTTTAAATCAGCCAATTGTTCATCCTTATTGATTCGTATTAGTCATGGATGAATCGATATCCAAAATATCCTCTGCACGCATGGGAAATCAAGTTCCGGCGCAACTAGTAAGATTGCAAATCTGCACAGTATAATCAAACACCTAGGAGAATTATCTTGTTTTCACATATTTATTATAAACAGTTCATTGATTTATTAGTTCTTCTGTGTTTGTGTGTATTTCATTCCAGCTAAACCATTTGTGCTCGTTAGTCATCTGGTAGAAAGAGTTTAACGCAAAATAGAACGATTTTACCAAGTAAGACATAGACTGTAGCATACATAATTCTTTGCTATATGTAAGAATGAAATTCGGATATGTTTAGAAAGGGAGATAGACTGCCTTGTTAAAAAATTATATATTGTATTCAACTCTGTAGCAGGGAAGTACATGGAGGAATCCTTGTTGGCACCCTCAAAGGCTCTTTAATAGAACTCTTGAATCTATTAAGTGCATTTCCGTACTATTAGTAAAGCAAAAATACCTCTCATGGTTTAAATTTTATGTAGTAACAGTGAACCATGGCGACCAGTCCCAAACGAGCTTAAGTGTGACCTCTATGAACTTAAACTCTTGTAGGGCCAGAAACAAACTCTATATTCGAAATTTATTTTCAGAAATATTTGAACCTGACTAAAAAAACCTGGAGTCACGACCCAACTTGAATCGAAAATTTTGCAAATTGCAATACCAAAATCATGAAGAAGTGTTTCTGTTTGCTAATGTGGGGGCCGCAGCACCCCGATGGTGGGGAATAGGTTAGAACTCGAAACATTTAGATTGCTGATCCTCCGCTATACCTTTGAGCCAAAAGAATTCTTCGAGCCCGAGGAAATAATCGGGGATGTCTTTCGTAGCAGTGAGTGATGCAATCCAGCCTCGCCCCGCACTCCCCTTCCTGGTGAGAACATAGATAGGATATCTACAGGAGAGAAGCTCGGTCGAATTTCAGTGAGGAGGGGTGCCAGCTGGAAAACCTCCACTGCGTCTCCAAGCTGAAACTCAGTCGTAAGCTGAATAGCCGGAAAGCTTGTTGTACCTCATCGTGTGGCTGCATAACGTCAGTCGTAGTCAATCAGGAGAGCAGAGAAGAAATTGTGCATCATCGTAGTGCTACCATCTCGTCAAAGAGGTGAGATCATTGGAGAGAGAAAACTTGCATGCTCGTTTTTCATCCAGGGTCACCAATTGTGGGGGGCCCGCAAATTCCCGATGGTGGGGGATAGGTTCAAACTCGGAACCTTTAGGTTCCTGAACCTCCGTTATACCGTTGAGCCAAAAGAATTCTTCGAGCTCGAGGGAATAATCGGGGGATGTATTTCGTAACAGTGAGTGACGCAATGCAGCTTCGCCACACTAATAATGCTATGAAAATTTGTTTTCTTAAAAATATCCAATAGACATGTGTTCTATGAAATAGACATGTATTAATAGATATGTGTTTTATGCTTTATATCATAATATGTTTAAAGTACACATCATTTATTATTTATTTTTCGTATTTTATCAGTACGATTTTTGTTAACATTTTTCTTTTAAGCAAAACTGGTAAATATCAAAATTACCACAAAATTGCATTTACCTTCCAGACGGAATTTTGCAGGGTGTGGTTTCAAATATATACTGTTGTCCATAACATTTACTCACAGGTTCTTATAGAACTTTTTCCAGGAGGGGAGTTCAAGAATAAGACGCACAATATTAACTAGATTGAAGCCTGCTTTTGTGACCTTGAATGTCCAGGAAGAGGAAAGCCCCACCCCCCTTGCCCTCTCTTATTGGCTTCCATGTATATACTAGCTTTCGCTCAAACTCAAAACTTACAGATTTTGAAATCTTATAAAGCAGAGCAAGAATCTTCTCAGATAAGAAATCTTAATATATGAACTGCACTAAAATATATATTGGGTAAATAAGAGACATTGGGGATAAAATAGGTATAAAAAATAGGTATTGGGAATATACAGAATTCGTGTGGAATATCATTAAAATGAAGTATGATTTATTACAGCCATCTTCAACACCTATCTTACAGCGTACGAGTTTGTTTTCCACGTTAGCCCATTTGAATTTGAGAAAAGTAGACATCTCAGGAAGGGCGGTAATACTGTTACAATGTTATTATTCTCTTATTTGACAAACTTGGCAACTATTTTTCAATGACATAGGCTCAAAAGGGTGCAAACGATCAATTTTCTTAAATTAATATAAATTATTGCATTTTCAGAGCGTATTCAAACTAGAGCAAATAAAATTGGAACATTTTCAAACATTTGAGGGTGGGAACACTAAATAAGAGAGCTTTGAAAATTAGTTTTCCAACTAATCTGTCTTGATATTACATTACAAATATACTCATTCTAAAGTATTTTATCCCAGGCGAAATTTCGCCGAATGCGTTGACAAATCTGACGCCAAGCTCGGATGATTAAACATCAAAATAATTTTCAATTGGTTACTGTGCATGCTGCTTTTCTTCACAAAGATTAATAAAATTAGAAAATAGTTATCGGGTAATTGCAACAATATATACATTTATAATGTATTTGGGTTGTGATGAAATTATCATTATATCTATTGCATTGAAATGAAGATGGAATTTTTTACAATAGAACTTGCTTCGGTAGAATTTGTTTAAAAGCTCTATACTTATTACTCATTCTGGTGACCGTTAATTAAATGTTATTATTAATTAATGTCAATGTACGTATAGATTTTCCTTTCATAAAAGCTTTATATTGAGTTATAATAAATAATTACTAGAATTATTTATCAATAAATGTGATAAATTATTAATTGTATAAATATTTTACAAATTACATTTTAGCTCAGATAAATTTTATATTTACCTAACAATGTTTTATGTGAATATACTAAGCAGGACTGGCTATGAACGATTACTTTTATCTGTTATATTTTGCTTTATTTCATTTTATTTATCCCTCCCCCCCCCCTCCTTTCAAATCTACGGCGTCCATGCTCCTTAAAAAAGTACATACATTCCTGAAGCGATTCTAACAATCGTTTCAAGAAGATTTAAATCCGATTGAAACGGGAAGTAGAACTTTCCCTTCTCGACGATCGCCCATCCGTGCACCTATACCAGAAATCGCGGTACATATATCAACCTGCCTCTCCTGGAAAAAAAAGGATGATATATCGTCTTTTAAGCACCAGGTACGGGATGGAAAAAGTCAAATAAAAATGACATAAAAACTCAAATAATGGTGACAGTGAATCGAGAAAGGGTGTGACCGTTTCCCGAATTGGCCAATGAAAAAACGACTCGGGACAATGGCAGCCCATTGTTGGAGGCTGTTTTTGTGTAGGACTGGGGTCAGTAATTCTCCAGCGTTTTTTTTTTTTTTTTTTTTTTTTTTTTTTTTTTTTTTTTTTTGTGCGTTGTTATCCAAGGGATGGTTATCTCGGTATTTGTTTAGAGGCGCTCTGCGGAAGTCGCTTACAATTAATGCTCACGCGGAAGAGGTCGGTTTTGGGAATTTTTTTTTTTATTGTTGGTTTTACTCTTATTGAGGACTCGTTTTTACGAAAATTATGCATATACGTGCTGAAATGTAGGGAAGTCGTTGCGGTGAAGGGTGCTGTGGTATTAGATATTTTAGAATCTAGATCAGGGGTTTCCAAGCTTTATTCACCCGAGTACACCCTGATCAGCTGTCTGTTTATTTCTTTCACTTTTACCCCTGCATGCCATCCTATCTTTCAATTATAGCCCCTTTACCGCCCATTTCTTTCAATTGTAAGCCCCCTTCTGACTGTTTATTTCTTTTAATTGTACACTGGGAAATCCATTCTTTTAATTGCATCCCTTTGACTGTTCATTTCTTTGAATTTTATCCTATTCCCCGTGTTTCAATTTAATAAACATTATAATCGTTATATATATTTCCTATAATTTAAAGTTATCCTTAAAGAATTTAAAAAATAAAAGTAATTAAGTGGTTTTAAAGAATAAAATATGTAAAATTTTGTTTTTATTTTAGTTTTTTAAAACAGATACAAGAAATGCAAAAATTTCAAAAACATTAATAAAATACGCATACAGATATAGGTAGCTGATACAATGTTACAAACTGTCTTAAACATATATATTAAACAAATAATTATTGGCTGGTTTCTAGAGCGCAATATAAGCAATATTTTTGGGGAACGAGAAATACGAAAACTATTCCCGAAATAGCAAGCCTGCTTCAAAAACATCGTTGAGATACATGCTTTCTCAGATTTGGTAAAATTTCTATAACTGGTCTACTTGAAACCAGGGTTGCTAACGAAAATTCTCATCATCTTATAAAAAGTTCTGAGGCTCCCTCTTAAAATAGAGTAGAAGAAATATGTTTATGTAGTATCATCACCAACACAAGTGCCGATTGATCCAGGCGAAGATCTGGGATTGATTTGAATCCAGCTACAACAGCACCTGAATAACGTAACCCTGCAGGTTAGATGAAGATGGTCACCGCGGTGTCAAAATTACTAGATTTCGAATGCTTTAAGATCCTTACGATTTATGGCAGCGATTTTATTTCATGAGTGATTCGAAAAACAGGATGCTTTACTGTATTTAAAAAAAAAAGTTGTAAATTGAGGCGGTATTGCAGATCTGAAGTTCAAGTTAGATGTTAAATCTAAAGTAGAAAATGTAGGATTCACTTTAATTTTAAAAAATCTGATGTGGGCAACACATGACTTTCCCTTATATAATGCAATGAATTTACTACTTTTACAGTTAAAAAATGTTATTCTTATAGTAGATACTTATATTCTGGCCAAGCGTTATGGACGAAGAAATAAGTTATTCTTACAGCAGATAAATGACTATTGGCGTTCAAATACAAAAGTATTACTCAAAGTATCTTTTTTCATGAATGGAATGAGCTAGATCCACGAGAATGATGTCACCCAATTTATCGCATGGTATTACATATGAAAAGTGAACATGTTTCTCAATAGGAAATATTTTTTTTTATTTTATATAACTTTTTGATAATTTTTTTTTAAATGTGCAACATCTCGAGAACGGTTCATGTTATCGTTCTAAAATTTATATCAATCGTTTTCTAATGAAAAATTACATAAGAAATGTCTATTTGCGTAACTTTATTAGCGGGTTTAATTGTTTAACGATTTTTTCAAAATTTCACTCGAAAATTTAGAGGGGGGGGTTCTGAACATTCGATTGCGTATAAAAACAATAGGCTTCCAGTGTTTACGGATTGTGACTTTTGTACCAAATTTCGTTCGAATCGGTCCATTCGTTCGTCAGTTATCGTCTCCACAGTCTCACTGACACACACACACATCACTTCAAAAATGTTTGATTCGTGATCAGGTATGCTTGAAACGTGCTCTCCCGTCGAAAACTCGAATTCGAATTTTCGACCCCGTCACAATACTTTCCTTATACATTATGTATATAAGGAAAGTAATATGTAGTATCATCCCATGTAGCTCAATAAGTGCCGACTAATTAGGCATAGAATCGTGATTTAAATCCCGGTTACAATATGAGTTCCTTGCGGTTTCTTTTTCGCAATTGAGTTACTCTTTACACATTATGAATGAAGTATGTTAAGTGATTTTATCACTTTTTATTCAGTAATAATTACTTATTGTTATTGTTTAGGGAGTGGTACATTACTTTTACCTGCTTATGATGTGCAATACCCAATTTCTAAGCAGTCCGAACACATTTATTGATTTATTTATAAATTTATTATGTATTCGGAATGCAATAAAATTCCCATTAGAAAATTCATCTATTACATTGAAATAAAAATATTTTTATCGGAGAATTTGCTTCTGATTTTTTTAAACTGTTTTTGATAACCATTGCTACAATTTTAATAATTGGTGTCAATAATAAATAAAATTTTAATGAAGAAATTTCTTAAAAAGTATTATCAGGTGATTACTTTTTTGACAGCAAAGAGTTGTAATTACACTTTGTGATGTACCTGTATTGTTTTCATAATCTTGCTTGCATGTGAATTAAATAATAATGATAAAACAATAATGATAAATCTGAAGTCTCAAATTATGCATGGTTAAGCATGCATACATAAGCAAGAGCTTTAAGTCACAAAGTTGTAAATACGGAAATATTAGAAGGAAATACACTAGAGCGAAAGATAAATGCATATTAACTTTTCAACCTTTAAAATATTCATAATTTTACAGCCCGTGGTGGGAAGAGAGCACCGGCGTATTCATAGAAAATGTATGGACGACCAGAAGAAAAAACGCAACCCTCATACATGCACTTCTTCCAGCTCCGCAATATACATGCAAATGCGGCATAAAACCATCTGTGGAGCTATGTCGTAACTCAGCTCGGAGCGCGGGTCAACGCGATGAGGAAGGAGAGACAAAGCTTCTCAAAATTTCCTTGTCATTCGAGGTTGTCGCGCTTGACTCTTCTTCAAAACATTTATTTTTCACGATTTCTATAGGGCTACATATTTATTGTAAGAAAAAAGCTTTTTTGAAATAAAGAATATATTTGAAGTGAGGGACCTTTCGCTATTTCTCTCACATTAGTACACCCGAATTTGGCAGAGAAAACCAGTAGATATCCTAAAGGAATATATTGGATATCAACGGTAAAACCTAGTGGTTTAAAGTAAGATGATTGCAAGCGGGGGCCCCAAATCGACCCAAAACACCGCACAAATTTATTCCCGTGTCTACGCGGAGTATGGGCGCAATAAATCAGTTGGTCTGATAGTCCATCCGAGGGGTGATGATGGGTATCTATGCCACCCCCATTGGGTTCCGGTTTAAATTGAGTGGTATCAGGCCAAGTCAGACGACTTCTACCATGGCATTCCAGGGATCTTTGACTAACAGAAGCTGTTATCTCTCACCCTTTACCTTCGCCATTGGTATTGGGTTTGTCCTGGCATTTTCCAGACAAGTGAGATTAGCAACAACAACACCCGAAGTGACGTTAATGGCAAATCTAGAGCGCTTTTTTTAGAGAAATACATAGCCCTGATTACACGTCAGCAGGCCATTATGCCCCACACTCATAACATTATATGTAGTCCTCAAACGAGGACCTGTCCATCGTAAGTGAAGACTTGTTTCTTGTCCTTATCTACTTCTCTCTCGCGCGCCCTCTCTCTCTCTTTCTCTCTCTCTCTGTCTCTCTGTCTGTCTGTTTGTGTGTGAGGTTGTGTTCAGCACACCAAACTAATAAACATATCGCTCTCTATATATTAAAATATTTTGTAAAACATAACAGAAATTCTCACGTTAATTATTAATTTTAAATTACATGTTAATTATTAATTTTAAATTCCATTGTAAGTGAATCTTGTTTCTCGTCCTTCTCTCTCTCTCTCTCTCTCTCCCTCTCTCCCTCCCTCTCGCTCCCCTCTCTCTCCCTCCCTCCCCCTTTCTCTCCCTCTCTATCTCTACTCCTCTCTCTACCCCCCCTCTCTCTGCCTGTCTGTCTGTGTGTGAGGTTTCAGAACGCAAAACTAATAAACATATCGCTCTATATATATTAAAATATTTTGTAAAACATAACAGAAATTCTCACGTTAATTATTAATTTTAAATTACATGTTAATTATTAATTTTAAATTCCATCGTAAGTGAATCTTGTTTCTCGTCCTTCTCTCTCTCTCTCTCCCTCTCTCCCTCCCTCTCCCTCCCTCACTCCCCTCTCTCTCCCTCCCTCCCCCTCTCTCTCCCTCTCTATCTCTACTCCTCTCTCTACCCCCCCCCTCTCTCTGCCTGTCTGTCTGTCTGTGTGTGAGGTTTCAGCACACCAAACTAATAAACATATCGCTCTATATATATTACAATATTTTGTAAAACATAACAGAAATTCTCACTTAATTATTAATTTTAAATTGCATACATTATAATATTTTCTCATCATTTTAAAATCAAATCAAATTCCAAGAACATACGAATATTGATAATATTCTTAGAACTATGTGAATTTATCATAATTACAATTTTTCTAAGCTAACTGCTACACATTTATTACTCTTAAGCTTCCAAATAATAGTAACCATAAAGATAATGCGCCTAATTACTGTTAATAATTGCATTGCAACTGTTCCTCGTTTCTAATCATTTGAAGCAATTCTAGTATCAGATTAATCCTTATAAACGATCGGGATACAAAATGGCCTTCAGTTTACTTTTCCTCGATAAATCACGCTGCAAAACTAATAATTAAAAGCAATATATAATGGAAGATTAGTTGGGTCTGGTACGAGAAATTATGTCTTGAAATTTGAATAATCTATATGATGGGTATTTAAGACTTTCTGTTATTCTTTCGGGAGGCTTACGTAGACAAAATCCATCACTTATCAGAAACTAGCAGATGCATACTCGGTATTGCTCGTGATTTAAAATATGTGCACATTTTAGTGCTATTCTGAATGATATTGTTTTTAACAAAATTCGATTAAATTATTTCATTTAATTCCCCTAAAAAAGAAGCCTAAGAATCTATGTTCTTGCTATATAAAATTAATCTGTACATGTATATCTAATACCAAAAATAAATAAATAAAATAAATAAATTAAACACATTTTGGTTCCGTTTATAAATAAATTTACAAAACACACGAAGTTTTAAAAATGAAGATGTAAAACTGGTAGAAGGCATATATACACGTACCATCTTTTACTGTTTTAACAATCAGTTACACATTGCAGAAAATATATGAGTTTGTAAAACCTTTGTCAAATTAAAGCAGATGACTTAAAATTCAAAATCTCAATAATTACGGTAAGACCGTAAAGGCTCAATCAAAATTCAAGACCATAATAAGGTTCAATAAAAAATAAAATACCGTTTATTTATAAAATTTATCTATTACTTAATTACTTTCCCAGGCCTATCACGAAATAGAACGCGTCCGGGACATCCTGGGACGGCAATTGCAGCCTTCTCAAAATACCACTGAATTAGCTGACCAGTTGCAACACTTGTGGCAGAATCTTCCCCAGAGGGATATATGCACCTTAATGAATTTTATGCCGCACCAAATATCGGCTTGTTTAGCTACCAGAGGATTTATCACTTACTAAAATGTCATCATCTTGTTGCCACCGCTTTTAAATATTTTTTTTTCCAAATTTTAATAATTTGCATATCTCCTCAAACGGTACATAGATGCCGAGTTTCGCGGCTATATAGATATATAGTAGAATGAGAGAGATGCATACATATACTCTGACATATTTTAATAGTAAGATTTTATTTTCGCTTTCTTGTCACAAAAGACAACTAAACCTTGGTGGAAGATTTTGAAATTTATTTTTGTACCCAGTCGTCTGTTTTTTTTATCTTTACTAATCCTTCCTTATTTCATTAACATAAAAAAGGAACTCCCCGGCGGAGTAATACGTTTCTTTAATGGGCTGTTTTATTTTTCTTTATATTACTCCAAAAAGCTTTTTGCTACTAAGTTGGAATTTAGAAGTTGAATTATGCAGTTTCTGGTGATCTTGGTATCTCATTTTGTTGATTTCTTTCCTCTTTATACTTTATAGCATGTTTTGCTATAACAATTTAAAATAAAAGCTTGATATCTGTAATATCAGCTGGATATCGGTACATTGATATTGGTCGTTGCATTGGGATGTGATTCTACGCTTTGGAAACAACTGCTATCGACGAATTCTGTGACTATAACAACTTAAACTATCCACCAATATAGACAGCTATTACAAATTTAATCTAGCATATTCATTTTCTATTCAAGGGACCATCTTGTTTTATGTCACTATAAGACGAACGACCTATTGCCACATTTGTTGTTCCTATATTATTTCTCAATGTTGCCGTTGCCTCGAATGTCCATGTGAACTTGATAGAAGATTTTATAATTTATTTATTCCCACTCATCTACTTCTTTTTATCATTCTGTATCGCTCACTGTTTTATTTGCATGAAAATGGTCCTTGGTGAAGTAATATATTTCTGTAATAGATTTTATTTATTTGTTTTCTTTTTATATTTTACATCATGAAGTATTTGAAATTAAGACGGAATTTAGTTTTCAAATTGGGTGATTTTTGTGTTTTCCCACAAGTTTAAATGCATTTTGTTTTATTTTATTTTATATACAAAAAAAAAAAATGGTTGGCAATTTCTCTCTTATATAAAACTAATTTTTGTTCATGATGTAAATGAGAATAGAAACCAAAGATATTTCAAACTAATGATTTTATATTTATTGTTAATCCTAAAAGTCATTCCTTTCCTTATATACATATAATGTATAAGGAAAGTATTGTGACGGGATCGAGAATTTGAGATTTCGACGGAAGTGCAGGTTTCAAGCATCCCTGAACAGCAATCAGACGCTTTTGAGATGATGCGTGTGTGTATGTGTGTGCACGCGCGTGTGTGTGTGTGTGTGTGTGTGTGTCTGTGTGTGTGTGTGTGTGTGTGTGTGTGTGTGTGTCAGTAAGTGTGTGGAGACGATATCTCAACAAATGGAGCGATTCGAATGAAATTTGGTACAAAAATCAAAATCTATGAATACTAGAAGCTTATTGTTTTGAAACACAATCGAATGTTCAGAACACCCCTAATTTTTGAGTGAAATTTTGAAAAAATCATCAAAAAATCAAAACCTTCAATAAAGTTACGCAAATAAACATTTTTTACGTAATTTTTCCTTAGAAATCGATTAACATAAACTTTAGAGCGCTAGCATCAACCGTTCTCGAGATATTGCACATTTTTCAAATAAATTTATTAAAAAAATCCCATAAATTAAAAAAAAATATTAACTGTTGAGAAATATGTTTACTTTTCATATGTAATCTCATGTGATAAATTTGGTGACATCATTCTCATGGATCTAACTCGTTTCATTCACGAGAAAAGATACTTTGAGTAATACTTTTGTATTTGAATGCCAATAGTCATTTATCTGCTGTAAAAATAACTTATTTCTCCATCCATAACGCTTGGCGAGATTTTGGCGGCAAATTTAGCGGAATGTCGCCAACTTGGCGACATTTTTAAACGTTACCACTTTAACGAAAATCTCACCAAATGGATAAAAATGACGCTAAATCAATGAAAATGACGACTAATTGAAGAAAATTCAATATCTTGAAAAGAATATAAGTATCTACTATAAGAATAACATTTTCTTTTAATTGTAAAAGTATTAAATTCATTGCATTATATAAAGAAAGTCTGTTGTCCACATAAGATTTTTTATTGCGAAATGGTCTGCAAAAATCGTCAAAATCTGAAATAAAAGACTACGTATGCTCAAATATATCAATTAAATGCTTGTTTTATACGTAATTTTTGACGATGAAAAGGATAACTTCGCATTTTCGCTACGCCACCTTTGAAAATATGCCCAGTTACCAAATGAAAACGAAAATTAAGTTAAAAGTGAAAATTCGGCGTAATTTCAAACAATTATGAATGTTTTTTTATGCAATTAAATTCAGTTTAATGAATTGTTAAAGAAGTAAGATAGAAAATGAATGTATGGAAAGTCATGTGCTGCCCACATAAGATTTTTTGTACTGTCGCTTTCACAAATATAAACTTCTTAGTTAATTACCCTGTTCACTTGTTATAAACTACAGCCAAAATAAGTTCTAAAATAAGTCTTGTGTAGAGATGAATAGGTAAAATCAACGATAGTAATTACTATTATTAACGAAGAATATACTTTCAGGATGTTTTCATAAATCGGTCAATATTGCTTCAGTCGATCTACATAAGCTGTATATAAAGAAAGGATAGAATCATTTAATGTATCGATTTAAAAAATATATCCACACGTCTTGTCTACTTTATTTTATCATTACGAATCTATTCAACTTTTATATACATTTTTTTTCGCATTATAAGAGTCTTTTAATGCAGTTTTCCCCTAGTTTGTCCAACTATTGTTGTATTTTTTTCCTTTTGTTTTATGAATATTCTATAGTTATTGGTTTGTTTTTAAAAGACATATATTATTCGTGTATTTCATGGCTAACTACTTTAAGATAAACAAGAAAGGTAGGGAAAATTTTTAAACTCTTTATATACATTTTTTTGGAGTAGATAGTGATATTTATAAAACAGTTTATCTTTTTGAGGAAAATGTGTAAACAGTTCTTTAATAAAACTTTGCTTACTCGAACTTTAAAACAGAATAGTCGGATGTCTATTGAACTTAAAATGCATAAAAAATATTTAAATCTCATTATACCAGTTTATGAAACCATAGCAATTGCTGATATGTATGTTGATATACAAAACAATCCACATCAAACCAAACGTAAATAAAATCTCTAGAATAATATAGTTTTGAATTTTTATTTTTCCCCAATTCTTATTTAAATATTTTTATTCAAACTCAGATTCGAGCTTACTTCACTACGTGAAATAGACTTGAAATGGTCCTCAACATAAACAACAATTGCAGACCCAATCTAATAACTTAATTCGCATTCGATGCGACATCCCGTTTTGTGTCTCTATAAGAAGAAAACGACCTACTGCTACATTTGTTATTCCAAACTTCTTTTCCCAGTGTTGCCACGAACGTTGGCATAAACTTGGTAAAAGATTTCGCAATTTATTTATTCCTTCTCGTCTGTTTCTTTCTGTCATTTCGAATGCTCCCTATTTTATTAACATAAAAAAAAGCCCCTGGCGGAGTGATACGGTTTTGTGTGTTGTTTTTTGTGTGTTGCAGTTCGATTTATTTATCAAGATTGTGTATGTTGTTGTGAAATTCTTGAAAATGTGCAGTATTTAGTATATGTCATATACAATTGATGATCTGTTGCCTTCACGCATACTAGAATAAATCGCACATAGAATTAAATCAATAGCTTTGTTTACCAAAATTATATTTTATTTTAGAAACTCTTATGTTATATTTGACACCATGTGTTATGGAAACCTGCACAAACTCCGAATTTCGGGGGTCTGTAACTTAGTCCTCAAGAAAGATAAAGACTTAATTCTGTTTTCTCTGTAAAGCAACCAAAAAGCTGATAAAAATGAAGCAAAAGAATTACGATTGGTGAGGTAGCATCCAAGAAAAAAGAATATGAAAAAAAGAATATCGTTTCGGCCTTTTTTCTTCAGTGTTGACGGAACTACAGTCTAAACTGAACCGATTTTGATGAATCAAAGTTCATTTTATGTGTTTTGGTGGGTGGTATTGCTTTTCCTTTGAAACTTGAAGATAAATTTTATTTAAAATTTTAAACATTGAAAAATCATGAATAAATTATGCTCTGCGGTAAAGTACAATTTGCAATGCTTGCTATTGCTACATAATCGTGTCGATTCATATTTCTGCAAAAAATATTAAAATATCATAAAAACAGCATTTTATGGTAACAAACTCCTTCAAGAAGTAGAAGCAGAAAGCTCTTTCTAAAAAAAAGGATGAAGTCAAAGAAACGTTATACACTCTGTTGCAGAAAATATAAGAAATTGAGCTACAGCCGTGGAACTCGGTATACATGTATCGTTTGAGGAGATATGCAAATGATTAGAATTTGGGAACAAGAAAACATTTTATTAAGAAATGGTAGCATTAAGAAAATGACATTATTTGCATGAAAATGGTCCTTGGTGAAGTAATATATTCTGTAATAGACTTTATTTATTTGTTTGTCTTTTTATATTTTACATCATAAAGTTTTTGGAAATTAAGAAGGAATTTATATTTCGAATTAGGTAATTTTTGTGTTTTCCCGCATGTTTAAATGCATTTTGTTTTCTTTTCTTTTATATAAAAAAAAAGAAAAGGAAAGAAAAGTTAGTTCGACCATTTCTCTCTCGTATAAAATTACTTTTTGTTCGTGACGTAAATGCGAATAAAAACCATAGATATTTCAAACTAATGATTTTGAATTTATTGTTGATCTTAAAAGTCATTTTTACATTATCATATCAAAAAAAGGGAAAAAAATTATTAATGACAATTTAATGGTTTGTTTTAAAATAGTTACGTGATTTATTTAAACAAAAAATTCAATCTGCTAATGCTAATTTGTCAAACGAGATATTTGGTATATTTTTTAATTTAATCTATTGAAACTGTTCAACAATTTTTTTTTCGTTTTAAGAAGTTAAACAAAAGAAATAAAACCCCTTCTTATGATTATATGATTTTTTATCAGCACTTAGCGACCTATTTTTGACATAATTGTATACCACAAAGACAGTCTCAATATAAAAAATCTAAAACTCCACTGATTTAAAAAGTACAATGTATTAACTAATTATAATAATTGTTTAAAACATTCCTATTGGATGTGTCATCCAATTTTACGTCTCTATCTTCTGATACATTTTTTACTTCAATTTTCTCTTTTTACTTTCCCTAGAATACATGGTAATGTATAGCGAAAGTAATGGAATCGTGTCGAAAATCGTAACTTGAGTTTTGAATTATTAAAGAAGTAAAAGGGAAATTGAATGTATGGAAAGTCATGTGCTGGCCACATGCGATTTTTTGTACTGTCGCTTTCACAAATACAAACTTCTTAGTCAATTACCCTGTTCACTTGTTATACACTATAGCCAAAATAAGCTCTAAAAGAGATGAATAGGTAAAATCAACGATAGTAATTACTAGTATTAACAAAGGATACTTTCAGGATGTTTTCATAAATCAGTGAATATTGCTTCAGTTGATCTGCGTAGTTTGTATATAAAAAAAGGATTGAATCATTTGATGTATCGATTCTATCCACACGTCTTGTCTACTCTATTTTATCATTATGAATCTTTTTGTCTTTTATTTACATTTTCATTTCGCATTATAAGGGTCTTTTAATGCAATTTTTCCCTAGTTTGTCCGTCTATTGTTGTATTTTTTTCTTTTGTTTTATGAATGTTCTATAGTCACTGGTTTGTTTTTAAGAAACATATATTATTTGTGTATTTCATGGTTAACTACTTTAAGACAAACAAGAAAGGTAGGGAACATTTTAATCTCTTTATATTCATTTTTTGGAGTAGACGGTGATCTTTATAAAACAGTTTATCTTTTTGAGAAAAATGAGTAAAAAGTTCCTTTAATAAAACTTTGCTTATTCGAACCTTAAAACAGTGCGGCAGCAAAGACATCTGATCTAAGATGCTTGGAACCTGTACCCGAATTATAGGAACGGAGCAGAAGCTAGCTTTTGCTCTATGATTATAATGTCGGTCTTGTAAGCACGGGGTTCCGAGTTCGATCCTGGTTCGAGACTGGCGACTCTCAATCGCCACAATGGGGAGTGTGCGGCAGAAAAGACATCTGATCAAAGATGCTTGGAACCTGTACCCGAATTATAAGAACGGAGTAGAAGCTAGCTTTTGCTCTGTGATTATAATGTCGGTCTTGTAAGCACGGGGTTCCGAGTTCGGTCCTGGTTCGAGACTGGCGATTCTCAATCGCCACAACAGAATATTCGGATGTCTATTGAACTTAAGTTGCATAAAAAATGCTTAAGCCTCATTATACCAGTTTATGAAACCATAGCAATTGTTGATATGTACGTTGATGTACAAAATAATCCGCATCAAACCAAACATAAATAAAATCTCTAGAACAATATAGTTTTGAATTTTTATTTTTCCCTAGTTCCTATTTAAATATTTTTATTCAAACTCATATTCGCGCTTACTTTACTACGTGAAATAGACTTGAAATGGTCCTCAACATAAACAATTGCAGACCCAATCTAATAAATTAATTCGCATTCGATGTGACATCCCGTTTCGTGTCTCTTTAAGAAGAAAACAACCTACTGCTACATTTGTTATTCCAATCGTCTTTTCCCAATGTTGCCACGAGCGTTGGCATAAACTTGGTAAAACATTGCGCAATTTATTTATTCTTTCTCGTCTGTTTCTTTCTATCATTACGAATGCTCCCTATTTCATTAACATAAAAAAAAGCCCCTGGCAGAGTGATACGGTTTTTGTGTTGTTTTTTGTGTGTTATAGTTCGATTTATTTATCCAGATTGTGTATATTGTTGTTAAATTCTGGAAAATGTGCATAGTATATATGTCAGATACAATTGATGATCTGTTTGTTGCCTTCACACATACTAGAATTCATCGCACATAGAATTAAATGAATATTGTTGTTTACCAAAATTATATTTTATTTAGAAAGTCATATGTTATATTTGACACCATGTGTTATGCAAACCCCGATATTGCACAAACTCTGAATTCCGGGGGTCTGTAGCTTAGTCACCAAGAAAGATAAAGACTTTATTCTTTTTTATCTATAAAGCCACCAAAAAGCTAATAAAAATGAAGCAAACGAATTACAATTGGTGCGGTAGCATCAAAGAAAAAAGAATATCAATATAACACTTTTTATACGACACTTTTGTCGTTTCGGCCCTTTTTCTTCAGTTTTGACGGAACTACAGTCTAAATTGCTGAACCGATTTTGATGAATGAAAGTTCATTTTATGTGTTTTGTGGTTGGTATTGTATTTTTTTTTAAACTTGAAGATAAATTTGATTTAAAATTTTAAACTTTGAAAAATCGTGAATAAATTTTGCTCTGCGGTAAAGTATAATTTCCAATACTTGCCATTGCTACATAATCGCGTCGATACATATTTTTGCTAAAAGTATTGAAATCTCATAAAAACAACATTTCATGGTAACAAATTCCTGCAAGAAGAAGAAACAAACAGCTCTTTCTAAAAAAAGGCATGAAGTCCAAGAAACGGTATACACTCTGTTGCAGAAAAATATAAGAAATTGAGCTACAGTCGCGGAACTCGGCATGCATGTATCGTTTGAGGAGATATGCAAATGATTAGAATTTGGGGGCAAAAAAACATTTTAAAAAACGGTGGCATTAAGAAAATGACATTAAGTGGTAAATTCTCCCCTGGCAACTATACAAGCCAATATTCTTAGCGGCATAGAGTCAAATAAGTTGCTTATATCCCTCTGCGGAAGATTCTGACACAAATATTGCAACTGTTCAGCTAATTCAGCGATATTCTTAAATGGCTACAATTGCCGTTTCAGCATGTCCCAGACGTGTACTATTGATGATAGGTCTGGGGACCTGGATGGCCATGGGAGGGTGTTAAATCCTCGAAGACATTGTTGAGAAAGTCTTTTAGCATGTAGTTGAGCGTTGTCTTGTTGGTAAATGCAACCTGGGCGGCTTTTGACAGCATAGGCATAACAATCGACTAAGAATATCATCAACATACAAGCGAGCCGTCACATTGGCTTACAGCACAACTAGAGGAAATTGGCTGTTCCACGAGATGGCTCCCTAGACTCTCATAACACATGTGATGGCCATATGCCTCTCAACAACAAATGCTGGATCGGAACACTGGGCAGTTCTCCTTCATACACATATGCGGCAGTCGTCATCACTGAGAGAGATGGGGGATTCATCGCTAAAGAATGCCTCCAATCGGATACTGTCCAGACTGACTGAGCACGGTACCAATCCAGATGGCTCTGCTTATGTTGCGGGGTCAGTGGTAGGCATCTTAATGAACTTCGACACATAATCCCACCATCTGCCAGTCGTCTTCGAATAGTATCCCTTGACACAAGATACGCGGAGGATGGCAAATGCTTTCAAATGGCTGATAGGGATTTCATTGGTGTGGACGTGGCTCCTCTCCTGACTGCACGATCCTCTCGAACAGTTATCTGCCTGGGGCATCTTGAGCCTTTGCGATGGTTGCGTGTGCATTGTCTGATCCATTGCTGCTAACACCGAGCAACTACAATATTGACGGGCTTACCTGGCTGCATTGCAATGATAATTTGTTTTTCTGAAGACGTACTTTTCACTGCGTTATATTCGAATTTACGGTATATCGGACTGCGTTATATCGGGCTTCAATTGTATTGCAAGTTCAATGTGACAGAAAAAAACGTAATAACTGATCGTAATAACGTAATCGTAATAACGCAATCGCTTCCATTTGTAAAATATTTAAAATTTAGTATTTACGTTACTTTCTGTGTGGGCTTTTTCATGTAATGAATTTATTCTTTTCGTAATTACAATTTGAGTATTTTTCCTTTGTGTAATAAAAGATACATCAATGTTATTTCATTGCTTACTGTTGTGTGTGTTTGTTACTATGTGTGACTGTTGTTGTTCTATCTTAATATGCATCATTTTATAAAACTATGTAGTGATACATAACAATTTAGGAAAATAAACGATACAATTATGTATACGATTGATCCATCTTTTTTATTAAATTGTCCAAAGTTACTGCCAAAACTAACTATGAAAACGGAGCAGACGGCATCTCAGTATCAGCAATTTTTGACGTGTTCTACGTGGTGGTTTAACAGTTTTCTCAGGAACATCGAAATTGTTCCACAATGAGCTTGTGGCAGATTTAGGAGACGCCGGGCCCCGAACCAGGGACCCTTTGCTTACAAGACCGACATTATAATCACTGAGCAAAAGCTAGCTTCTACTCCGTTCTTATAATTTGGGTACAGGTTCCAAGCATCTTTGATCAGATGTCTTTGCTGTCGCACACTCCCTCCCCTGATGAAGGCCCCGGTCTAATTTCGGTGAGGAGGAGGGCCGCTGAGAAAACCCCGCGTGTCCCCCCGAAATGCAGTTGAGGGACTGAAGTGGGCCGAGAGGCGTGTCGCCTCGGGCGTGACGGTCAGTCGTGGTCAACCAGGAAGGGAGTGTCAAGGCTTCTGACTCCGTGTGGTGCTGCCGTTTCGTGTTGAAAGGTGAAATCGTTGGAGAGGAAGGTTGCGTGTTTCAAACGTCCAGTCATCATTGTGGAGATTGGGAGTCGCCGGGCCCCGAACAAGGGACCCTTTGCTTCGTAGACCGACATTATAATCACTGAGCAAAAACTAGCTTCTCCTCCGTTCTTATAATTCGGGTACAGGTTCCAAGCATCTTTGATCAGATGTCTTTGCTGCCGCAAGCTATTGAAAATTGAAGTCTCCAATAAGATAGCTTTCAATTTGCAATAAGATAGTTTTAAAATAGCTTGATAATAAGACATCTTTTAATATGTTATATATATTTTTATTATTTAAAACATATAAATTTTTGTAAGGTAGATGCATAAAAAAGATATTTCTACGAATAAAGAATACTAGCAGATTACGATATTTTGTAGAAAAGTATATGTACACTAGTAACACTTAACGTATAGGCTGTGCGAGACATATTGATACTCAAGTGGCTCTTAGGAGATAAAGATGCTAAACTGATTATTTTACTCAAAACGTGGATATAAATTTATATAAAAAAAAAATTATACAAGAAAACTTCAAAAAGAACTCGCAATAATGTAATGTTTTCAAATTAAATCTACCAATAACTCTGTATATATATTCTGATTCATGTCTATATGCTAATCTCGTAATGCCATATTTCTAATTTAATGTACACGCTTCGCAGACAATGCCCTAGCTTTATTTGCCATTTGCACTGTCTTGAAGAACTTCTGAAAGACATTTACGAACTTTAAGTTTCGAAGAACATTTTCTCTTCCTTATTTTTCAGCACTTATTTAAGCAGACATTCCTTTCCCTCATTTGCATGGTAATGGGATTGGCCTTTTATAAATTTTAGGAGGGAACGTGTTCTGTTCCGGCTTGCTTTGTTTATCGCTTTAAACTTCTGGAAGTTCATAATTAGAAAGTGGTAAACTCAAATTAAAAGTGAGTTTATTTAGCCACAGATCTGCAATGCACTAATATGTTTCTTGCACATTCAGCCATATCAAAACTATGATACAACTGATACAATTATAGAATTGATACAATTGTAGAACTGATACAATTATTGAACAATTGATACAATTATAGAACTGGTTAGATTTATTTAACTTTGCTCAATAGAATATGTTACCTAACTGAAACTAATGTTGCTGGGGTATTAATTTCATCCAGGATATTAAATTAATTAGTCATATTTCAAAATATTGTTAACCATAAATTGCTCTTGATAAAGACTAGTTCTTGAAACCGCTTCTCAGTGGATTTGTTTAGCCACATACTATAATGAAAGAGTTTCTCCCAAATTATCCTATGTCAAAACTATAGGCAAGTGATACAATTATACAATTTGTTAACTTTGCTAATTAGAACATTTTACATAACTGCAACTAATGTCATTGGATCATTCATTTCATCCAGAACAGTAAATTAATGTGCTATATTTTAAAATATTGCTAACCATAAATTACTGTTGATAAAAATACAGTGTGTGAAATTGCTGCTCAGTAAGTTTATTTCTCCACATATTTGTTATGAAAAGTGTTTCTTACAAATCTAGCTATGCCAACACTAAGGGCAAGTGATACAATTACAGAACTTAAAGTATAAAATCATATAATAGAACGCATTTATAACTATCAGCTTTCCTTTAGGTTCAGGACCAGCTGAATTACTTTTAAATTTCAAAAACTGCTGACCATTCGGCACCTGAATATGATCTGAGGAAATAATAAATAATTAGGAGTTTTCCTCGATAAAATTAATTATTAAGTAACATGAAAATGATTGGTTAACAAGCAAATTACAAAAAATAAAATTTCTCCCAACATGAAGAATAGGGTTCTTCTCCATACTTTTGTTTAGCATCTATCTCATAATGATCTCCGTTACAGATCAATAACAGTCGTATCTCTACAAAGTATCATCCTCACATCTATGTATATATGCTCACTGCGATAAATGACACCTAATTGATCTTATAGCAAAGTCCAACAAAAGGCGTTATTGACGACTCTTGACTTCAATAAAAGTTGTTTTCTGAAACAATCGTAAATTAATCCTCTCATTCAGGTGGGGAAGAAGCTTAATCACCTAGAAGTGACACTTTAATTTCAACATAGAAATTTCCAGACGTTCTAAAAGTTTTTCTGGCCTTCCACGAAAAGACCCACTAATGCTCTAGTTTTTGTGTTCTTTCATTTTTATCTAACGAAACTTTACTGCTGTATCAAAAATACAGTCTAGCAAACTATACAATAATGCAATCTTACTTGTAATCACTGCACCAACCAAGCGCGAAATAATCCTTGCAAAGTTCCTCCTCAGAGATTAGTATCCTCATCAACGGTTAATTATTACAGTAATCTAAAGCATAAATTATCAGTTATTGCCTTTTCAGCCTATATAGCAGAGCTCTGTTACAGAGCTTTGCGTATTGCTGCTCATGTCCCTGGACGAGTCGGACGGTCTGGGCTTTCGACCGAGCTTTGCATAATCTTCAAATATATGATCATCGTTCAACTGCTAAATTGACGTGAAACTATCACGGCATGATTTACATAAAGCAAAACGGTTATATAAGTAACAAGAAAGATCAATCATGCATAAAGCATTGATTATGAAACACTTTCCAACTTCAATGCAATTTTATTTGAACATCTCTAAAATGCGATACATTCCTCGGTAATATTTTTAAAATTATCACAATACTACATTAATTTATTATATTTGAAAACTTAAAGCTTCATCGAAAAAAAATTAACTTCATTCAAATGACGGCATTAAAATATAAATTGCCTGGTTTAAACATCTCTAAAATGCGATACATTCCTCGGTAATATTTTTAAAATCATCATAATACTACAATAGTTTATTATATTTGAAAACTTCATCGAAAAGAACTGAAATTCATTCAAATGACGTCATAGAAAAAATAGCACGCCTGGCTCTCTCTATAAAAGCAGCATTTCATTCATAAATAATTTCCCATTCATGTCATTCATCACAATACTATAATATTTTATTTTATTTAAAAACTTAAAACCATGGAGATTCAAGTAATTTAACTCTATGCTTAAAGTTTCATCCAAAAGCTTCTCTGCGTGAAATGAATGAATGTTTCATTCATATCAGCTATATTGCAGACTCCATGAGTTAAATAATTTTGCTTTAAAGAAATGCAGCAATTCTTATACAACTCATTCTACATCTTTTGGTATTTACATTTTCCATAAGTGAAAAGTGCATTTCCATAAGTGAAAAGTGCAAAAGCATGAAAAGTGCATAATCAAATTTGGATGATCATTTAAACTCCACTATATTGTAATTGCGTTGTTTCAGGATGTAGATGCACTGAATTTAAGCAAAAATAAAGCGGTTTTAGGACGGATACAACACTAAATATGAATTAAAAAGAACTTTAAAAATCACGATTTTGAGACAAGATGGATGCCATATTTCATTTTGAGGTGGGTCACGTGATCGTTTCATATCATGGTCACGTGATCTCTCCATGTTAAGGGTGTAACAACTATTTTAATTTTTATTTAATAAACTACTAAATAAATTTTGCTGAATTTTTTTTATATATATTTTATGGGATAATTTGAATATTTCATAAAACTTTCGAAGCAATTTGTGAATTTTAAATCCGCTTAAAAAATGTTTGAAAAATTAGGCCCCATAGGGTTCAATGTATTTCATTTTTTCAACCCGGGCTCAATCCAAAACTAATTGGGTGATATTATTCATTTATATTTCCATAGGTCCCACAGACCGTCTGAACAACATGCTAAAATTTCATTTTGATAAAGACATTTTCAAGGCATTTATCGTATCAACGGACAGACAGACAGACAGAATGAACAAAGTCATAAACACTTTTCAACTATGTTGTAAAGTGTTAAAAACTATAACTAAAAATTATTGCGGAGAGCAAAAATCAATCATATTCAAGAAAGTCAATCATTACAAACTTAGTCAATGTTTAAAATTAAATGACGAATTGTGCAGAGATCATATGAAATAGTTCACCATGCATCATTTGAATTACACGAAAAATGATACCATATTGTTTAAAATATTTATTGTTGTTGCTATGCTATAACAAATATGCATTTTGAAACAAAATTTCTCACAATTAATTTTATTACAAATATATAACACGAATATTAAAATTAATGTATGTTGTTCTTTTCTAAAGAGGCAAATACTCCAACGTAGACTTAAAAATATCACTGACTTTAACGAATGTGATCATGATTTCAAAGCCATTGCGAATAACAGCATTCATGTGCAGAGCTTTTGAGCTTTTTATCACTTTTCAGCATGCAATAGACGATGCCCTATACTGACTGCTGTGTTCAAATTGCCGTGTACCCTAAAAACTAGCTGTGTCACAACTTTCCAAACCTTTATGGAGACCGACAAATATCTACCATGCAACCGGCATCAAATGTAAAGATATGGAAGTGAATAAAGACACGGTAAGGCCTGATTAGTCCGTCGTCATAGAGCAGAGGTCTGCACAAACTTCTCGTGCTACTCTGAATAAATTAAAATACTTAGCGGAGAAAATTTTAGGCATTTTAGTTATCAGATCAAAATCAAATTTTTATCACATTAAAAGATTGCAAAATTTGAAATCTACGCAACCTCAGATTAAAAGTTAATACGCAACTTTACAATTTAAAATATTTATTTAATTAATGTTAAAAATTATTTATATATTAGTGTACAAAACATTTTCATTGCATTTTCATGGCATTTTCCTGAAAAAAATGTAATACTGCTATTTGTTGGTGCTCTCCAGACGAATTGTGGTGGTGCTCCCTAAAAAATATAAAATAGTGCTGTCACTCCCTATAGGAATTTGACATAGTAATGACTGTCCTTAAAATATTTTAACATAGTGTTGATACATTCTAAAATGAGCATAGTACTGATGCTCCTTAAAAAATCAGCATAGTTCTGGTACTTCTTAAAAAATCAACATGGTACTGGTGCTGTCTAAAAAATCAACATTACTGATGCTCTCTAAAATTCAATATAATACTGGTTATCTCTAAAAAAAATTACCATAGTCCAGGTATTCCATAAAAAATTTAACTAGTGCTGGTATTTCCTAAAAAAATACGAAATATTGTTGGTGCTCGTTAGAAAAATTTACTATAGTCTGGTGTTCGCTAATAATTAAAGGTTGCGGACCACTGTTATAGAGATTTGCATAATGGAGTATTGCAAGTATCAATGCTGAAGAACTCTATAATGGGTGAAACCTGTTCAAGGATGTTCTGTCTGCAATGGAATGCAATTTTAGCTTTTAAGGGCCTACTTAATGCGAGTTCCGTGAGTATGAATATAGACTATCTATAGAATCTGCAAGAAAACCGAATAGAGCCTTTTATTTCAGATAGTCTAAATTTAATTGCAACCTGTTTTGTTAAATCACTGTAACGGTTATTTTTCCCTCAGCCAATTATTTAAGCGTACACGTTTCGTTTTCTGAAAATGTAATTGCTGACTTGTTATATTGGTAAAATTACTATTGAACCTTTACACATGATCATTTTTTTTTCAAATTACCGAAATTTGCGCAATACATTATTAAAATAATTACTATTTCTGCGATATAAATTTACTGCGCAAGCCATTTTATGACACAGTCGCGCCTATACTCATTACTGTTGTATTTTTTCTTTTGAGCAACCACTTCGTAAAAAAATGTTCATGCGTAGAATGTAATGGCAGTTTCGTATATCCAGATAATAGAGAAGTTTTATTTTTACTCTTTCAGTTTAATAGTCTGCTTTAATGACGTACGAAATTCGACCGATACCTTTCGCGCTCTATCATTTAGTTTATATATAGCGTAAACATCCAATTAAATTTGAAGACTTGAAATTTGGGTTATGTTTGGATTAGAAAATTAGCCAGTAGGAATTATAAAAAATAGTTGCACTGAAAAAAAAACCCAGTGAAACTAAAATCTATATAATTGTCTAACGCCGATGTTTCAACCCTGCGATGACTTAAACCATCGTTTTTCAGTGTTCCGCGGGACCCTGAGGTTCCGCGACACGGTTTCAGGGGTTCCATAAATTCTATATAGATATCAAACTGCACAAATTATGAAAAATTGCGAATTCAGCCTAAAATATCTTTCCCTACCAACACGGTTGGCACCGTTCAATAATTCATGTTCAATAACATAGCCTCATTGTTCGCATTAACTTAAACATGAAACTTAAAATTAATTATTTTATTTACTATTTAATAACTTGTATAAACCATTTTACACTTCTCTAAGCCCCGATCGTCCAAATAGTTGCTCAAGTCCTTTGGATGAGTCGGACGGCCTGGGTTTTCCACACTTCTCTAAGCTGGAATTAAGCAGTAGATGCATTTGTCATTCTTAACATAAGTAATGCATGTAATTTGATTTAAAGCTCAGATTTTGAAGAAAACATTAAAAAATGTTTAAATTAAAACAATCACGTAAATTTTGGATGCATAATTAATTGTATCTTATGAAGTTCCAGTTTTAATGTTAAATAAATGCTAATTAGTGTATTTTGCAATAAAAATGTCTAAAATTTTCGGGTAATGGAAATTTGGAAACCTTTTCTCCTAGTTTATAATAGGACATTGCCGCATTTACTCGTTTTTACTGCAATTTGCGATAAATAAATAATAAAATTTATAACAATATAATATGTTGAGGCAATCTGCATGCCCTATTATAAGAATTTGCAAATTTTTTTACATCGTGAAACACCAGAATTATGTTAAATTTTACATGGGAGAAATGTAAGGTAGGTTCTGTGATGGTAAAATCTACATAATCTGTATATTTAAATACAAGATTTACTATTCTTTTTCACGCGCAAAATTTTTTAATATATTGCTCAAATAAAGTATTTGTGATAACTACTTTGTGAGACCAGAAGGCATTTTTTTATGTTTACGACGAAACAAAAAGCACCGTTTTATGACAGTCTTAGCCCGGAAAGTCATCACTCCAATAAATACACGTCACACGAATTGCAGGTGTGGTTGGGACAAAATATTCTAGGGCCAGGACTTAAACCAAGTTTCATTGGAAACGGAAAGAGCTAATAATGCGAAGATGCGGCATCGCACTGTGGAGCATCCAATGAGAACAAGGAGGGCGTACATGAACCTCAGGCAAAATGATGTGGCTGCAAGGAGGAACGTCAACGAATACAATTTAATGATTATTCAAAAGTGTTAAGAGCGAGAGTCGTGATTTCAATAGAATGATTATAAAAAAGTGAAGAGAAGGAATCGTGTTTTCAAGCAGTGTTGTTCAGAAAAAGTCGTTATTCATTTAAATATGAGAGTGTTATAGAAAAAGCAAGATTTCAGAAAAAGAATCGGAATAGATTCCATTCCTGCTGAGCTACAGACCCGATATACAGAGGTCTGTACAAGTCTTCATGTATGTTAGTCAATTTTTGATCTTTGGAATAAGATTCGAAAGACCTGGTCTCATACGGTGATTTTCTCCTGCTTAAGTGTTTGTCAAAATTGATGTAATTTTAATTATAACAATAATAGAGGTGTGAATAAATAATAATTTATTTTAAAAGTTAAAATGTGGATTTTAATGTGCAGTTTTTTGATTTAATGAATATGTTACGGAAATCGTGCAAAAAGTAATGGTGGGTTTTGAGGTCACGATAGCAATATACAAACGTTATGATTCACGACCACTTTAATTAAGATTAATAATTTAATCCACAATGTATATTATTTGAAAGAAAGTAAACCCCCATTTAATGTGTTTTTCACCACATACTTCATGAACTCAAAATGAGTTCTAGGACCAAGTAAACTAGAACGAGAACACTATGGTAGTCATGAACAAGAGGTTATAGACCTTTAGTCTATTATGATCATTGAGAAATTTATTAATTATAGTTTTCATATAGAAATAAGATATTGTTCCAAATCTGCTTCAGTATTGTTCAAATATTTAATATCTAAGGGTCTGGGTCGTAATCCCGACAGCCGAAATCCCGACAAGTCAGAATCCCGACAGCCAAAATCCCGACATGCCAAAATCCCGACAGGATTGAAATCCCGACAAGCCAAAATCCCGACAGCCGAAACCCCCTCTTGCACAGATTAATACAACACTAAGGCGGTCATCGCAGTGACGTCACTAGGGTTAGAATTTACTAATCAGCACCCCCCCCCCCCCCACGCACATGCGCTGAACTCACGCTCCCTCTTGTCTCCATCCGCTTGCTATGACAATGGCCATATGCTACTTGAATATGCTATTTGAACGTATGCAGAATGTGTAAGTGTTTTTTGCTTTTTTAATAAAATGAATTTCCTAAATCTTATACCGACCTGTTATATCATTTTAATCTTTGTCATTTCAATTTGTCAAAATTTATTTCAGTAATGGCATAATTGTTATGATTTAGTGATTAAAACTATTAATTTGTAAAATGTAGAGATGTAAAAACGCCGATAATTTTGATCAAGCTATACATATAGGCGTAGAGAGCCATGTGCGTGGGCCCTGTGTGAGAACAGCGCATGTGCGTGGGGGGGGGGTGCTGATTAGTAAATTCTAACCCTAGTGACGTCACTGCGATGACCGCCTTAGTGTTGTATTAGTCTGTGCAAGGGTGGGTTTCGGCTGTCGGGATTTTGGCTTGTCGGGATTTTGGCTTGTCGGGATTTCGACCTTGTCGGGATTTCGACTCTGTCGGGATTTTGGCATGTCGGGATTTCGGCTGTCGGGATTCTGGCTTGTCGGGATTTCGGCTGTCGGGATTATGTCCGGAACCGAATATCTAAATGTGTATTTGATTTAAAAAATTTACTGAAACAGTTTTTTTTTTTTTCTGACAATGTTAGAAATACGCCAACCTTAAATCTCACACTTGCATCATCTTCATATCTCACATTTTATATTGCATTATTTTCATATCTCACATTTCATATTTCATCATCTACTATGCAGGTAGCAGGGAAAAGTTCTCACAAATTTTTGTGAAACGGTCTGAATAGCGTGTTCAAGATGAAGCAACCATACGTTGCGTGTTTCATGCTCTGTTTTAGCGTGATGCTGGAAAAGCAAAATTGCAATAATTAGAAAATGCACGCTAAAATACTTATTGTAAGCGCGTAAAGTACAGCAACTGCTAACAACCAGAAGGTGTATAGTTTGAACACGCAAACATGGTTGCAAATTATTAACTTCTTTAACTAATATAAAATTTACTTTTAATTGGAAAAATAATTATTTCTGGCGCGAAATGTAAATTATGTATTTGGTGATAATTAAGGCATGACATTTTTAATCAAATAAGTGCATTATGGCAGAAAAGTTATCGAACACGCAAGGATGAAAAAATAATGTGTTTTTCACAAAATGTTTTATATCGTATTCCCTTGTGAGAAATTTCTTTGGAAATTAAAAATTATCTAGAAATAGTGCCGATATGAACAAAAAGTTTTTAAATCGGAGTACCATATAGAGTAGTGCCCGGTTATAACGAGCAACACGTGAGCCACTAATTTGTTCTTATAATTTGAATTACATTCGTTCTGTAGCAAAACATTTTAAAATTTTAACAGCGTTAGTAATGTCATGCCTACGGGAATGTGAAGATTATACCCCCCAGAAGGTCATAGGTGAAACAACGGCAAACACCAATCTATAACTGACCCCCAAGAAGAAAATGTTCTTTCATGCTAAAGTTTTATGTACAACATTATAAGAACTATTACTTCATACTTTCATTGGAGTTACATTCATTTTCTTGAGAACATGATTATCATTCGCTTTCACAAAGACCATTCATATTAACTTTGTCTGATATCGTGCTTTTGAACTCTGCAGTTACAATAGCGGAAAGTATGCTGTTGCAGTTATAATAGTGGCCTCTTATGTGCTTTTTCGTTGTGGAGGGAATATATTTATTTCTCCGAGGTATACTGCGGCCACTGAGATACTCGGTGAATATCTGGGTAGTTGCGGGTATATACCCCAACTTCCTACTTATCGAACCATTTATGAATGAAGTCAAAATATTTTTTGCTCTGATTTTTATTCAATTTCATAACTTTGTATCCTCGTTAAATCTGAAGAACTCTAACATTTTGCACGTTTGAAACGAACCAGCCAGATTCCAGTTACCATTGTACCTATTAAAAGCCATTCATTTCTTCGTTAAATCCGAAATCTCGCCAAAGAGGGATCTCATTAAAGAGAGCTCTGCGGTATTTAAATTTAAAAGTAATTATTATAATGAATTTATGAAGAAACCTACATATGGTGACAAATAGTGTGTAGAATTTATTTGTAACGGAACTATTAAGCATTTTTATTCTCATTTTCACACTTATTTCGTACAGTAGGGCTGAATTTTCGGAAGAACCGAAAGTTGTATCTCCAGAACCGGAAGTGGAAATTCTTAGCGAACCCCCTAGCTCCTCTGTAATTCGATTGTGGATTCATATCAGTCGTCATCTAAGCTTTATCCAGAGTCAATTCCAAGAAATTGCTGATGCAAAGAAATTTTTTGACTCGGAAGTGAAAATTCTTAATAAACTACTACTACCACCTCCTTCAGAATTTGATGCTGATTCTATATCAGTCATTATCTAAGCTCTATCTATAGACAATCTAGAGAAATATATGTTTCAAGAAAAATGACAATTTTTTAACATACATTATGATTGCCATTGTTTTTTACCACACATTAGAGTGCATTGTCAAACTTGGTATCGATTTAAAGATTTCTCCAAGTCTTTTAAAATGAAGGGTAACATGCTATAATTGTCTGCCGGCTGTTTTCCAGGATTACATTAGACCCAGCTGCTGAAGCAACACGAACTAACGAAGAAAAACGAAGAATTACATTAACAGAGACAAACTGGCAGTCATTTTTGCTCCAACTGTTCTGTTTTGTATGTTTCCTGAAAAATAAATCTCGTTTACAATTTCAAAACCATGATTATTTGAAGCTGTTTTCTAACAAGAAATGTTATGCATAAGCACAATAAATGAAAATGCTGCTCATGAAAATATAACTTTCTATAATATATTCCTTGTAGAAAGCAGGCATGTGAAAATTAAGTGACTACAATTGTTTTGAAAGCAATTTGAATCTTCATCAGGTAAAAAACAGTGTGCTCTTAACAATAGCTAAGAAGCAACTACTGGACATTTGTTTCCTAGCTGTTGTTAAGCGCACGCTATTTTTGTCCGGAGGAAGCGAAATCAAAATTCAATCTGTACAGTTGAAGTCACCTAATTTTCCGATGACTGTTGAGAAAATTATATGTTATACATCATTTTTATCAACAGTCTGAGCGAATTTTTTGTATTGTTCAGTATGAATAGATTTGTTTTACTTTCTTATATTAATCTGAGCATAGCTGAATTCAGAATTAAGAAATTTTAGAATTTATTAAGCATTCCATTTTAATTCTCCATATCATGCATGGTAATACATAAGGAAAGTATTGGAATCGTGTCGAAAATTGGCTCAAATTTTCGGCAAATCTACACGTTTCAAGGCGTCTAGATTACGAAAATGCGTGACGTCTGTGTTGTGTTGTGTGTGTGTGTGCATTGCATGTAACTACTCTAACTCAAAAACTATTTACCGAAATTTTACAAAATTTGGTGGGTGAGTCGCTTGTGGCTATTCTGCTATTGATTATATTTTGATATGATTTGAAAATTAAAAAACCCGCCTTTTTTTGCAAAATGGTCCTCACAAATCGTCAAAATCTAAAATAATAGGCTTCATATACTCAAACTTATCAATTAAACGATTATTTCCAACTTAATTTTTGACAACAAATAGAATAAGTAACCTCATAACTCTAGGACTAGCGTTATTGAGATATTTCATGATTTTTTTTGCAAAACATAAGTCTAGTCGCCAAATAAAAAAAATCTGATGTGGGCAACACATGACTTTCCTTATATAATGTAATGAATTTACTACTTTTACAGTAAAAACAATAGGTTCTTCTTATAGTAGATACTAATATTCTTTCCAAGATATTGAATTTTCGACAATTAGTCATCATTTTCATTGATTTAGCATCATTTTTATCCATTTGGCGAGATTTTCATTAATTTGGCAACATTTCAAAAAAGTCGCCAAGTTGGCGATATTCCGCCAAATTCGTCGCCAAAATCTCGCCAAGCGTTATGCACTAAGAAAAAAGTTATTCTTACAGCAGATAAATGACCATTGGCGTTCAAATACAAAAGTATTATTCAAAGTATATTTTTTCATGAATGGAACGAGCTAGATCCACGAGAATGATGTCACTCAATTTATCGCATGGTATTACATATGAAAAGTGAACATGTTTCTCAATAGGAATTTTTTTTTATGTGACTTTTTCATAATTTTTTTGAAAAATGTACAATATCTCGAGAACGGTTCATGTTAGCGTTCTAAAATTTATGCCAATCGTTTTCTAATGAAAAATTACATAAGAAATGCCTATTTGCGTAACTTTATTAGCGGTTTTGATTTTTTGACGATTTTTTCAAAATTTCATTCGAAAATTTAGGGGGGTTCTGAACATTCGATTACGTATAAAAACAATAGGCTTCCAGTGTTTACGGATTATGATTTTTGTACCAAATTTGGTTCGAATCGGTCGATTCGTTCGTCAGTTATCGTCTCCACAGTCTCACTGACACACACACATACTTTCACACACACACACACACACACACACACACACACACACACACACACACAGACATCACTTCAAAAATGTTTGATTCGTGATCAGCGATGCTTGAAACGTGCTCTCCCGTCGAAAACTCGAATTCGAATTTTCGACCCCGTCACAATACTTTCCTTATACATTATGTATATAAGGAAAGTAATAAAAATTGAATTAAAACTGCGAATTCGATGTCATTTCAAATAATCATCGGTGCAATTTTGTGCAATTAAACTCAATTTAATGGATTATGAAAGAAAAAAAGAAAAAAAATGAAGTAATGTGCTGCCCACATCAGATTTTTGTTTCTTTCGTGAATATCGAAAGATCTTATATATATTCTGCTTTTCATATCTTCGCAGCGTGAGTGACATATTTTCAGCTCTTCAATTCATCATGCCTCAAAATATATATTGAAGTAAAAAACTGAATACGCATGATAAATGGACACTCTGTATCATCAATTTCAGGATAAAAAGAAATTGTTGTATGATATTTCAAAGCAGAATTGAGTTTTCATTTAAATTTTCAGTCTCGCCATTTTTTTCTCGTCGAATACATTTTTACTTTCCTTATATACATAGTATGATGTGTACGGAAAATATTGTGAAGGGGTCAAAAATTCAAATTTGAGTTTTCTACGGAAGAGCATATTTCAAGCATCCCTGAACTCGAAGCAAACATACGTTTTTAAAGTGATGTCTGTGTAAGTGTGTTTCGACAGAAATTTGGTACAAAAATTGCAATCAGAGAATACTGGAAGACTATTGATTTTAAACGCCGAATTTTCGGAAAAATTTTCCAAAAAATCAGCCATAAATCAGAACCTTAAATAATGTTACTTAAATAATCATTTCTGATGTAATTTTTTATTAGAAAACGATTGGCATAAACTTTAGAAATCTAACATGAACGGTTCTAGTGATATTACACTTTTCACATAAATTTTTCAGAGAAATTACATAAATTTAAAAATGTATTAAATTTTGAAATATGTTTGCTTTTCATGTGTAATATTATGCGATAAATTGGTTAACATCTTTTTCGTGGATCTAGTTTGTTCCATGCACGAGAAAAGATACTTTGTGTAATAGTTTTGTATTTTGACTCCTAACATTTTTCCAACAGTTATTTATATATAATAAATGCTCTTCTTTTCGTCTGTCTGTAACACTTGGGGATCAATTTGGCGAACTTGGTGACTAATTTAATAAAATATCGCCAATTCGAGATGTTTCGCCCTAAATTGACGGAAATATCGTTAAAATTGTAAAAATGACGTTAAGTTAACGAAAATGGTTCCAAATTGATAAATTAATTATTAAAATATATATAAACTATATTGCTTATTGCAAATACTTGTCAAATTCGGAGTTATTGCGGAAAATTGTCAATTAAAAGTTACATGAAATATAAGTTAATTGGGTACTTCGAAATAGTTTTACATGTTGCCATCCGGAAAAGGGCCAAATGTACAATTCAACATACGGATTAGAAAATCATGGTGCTTACTGTCCGGATGTTTCTTTTCTGTAGAAATTGCTAACTAGTAAGTATATCAGTCTAATATTGTTTGCTACGTTCTTTTATGTTTAATATTTGGTCTTTTCTAGGTGTTAAAATATATATCTGTCATTTATCTGGTTTATCATAAGCTACTTTTATTATATATATATAAAAGCCAAAAGGAATAAATTTCAGGGCATTCTTAGTATTCTTTGAAATCTGTTTTATTTGTTTATCATATACATATCCCTTAATTTATTTCATACATTTGGTTTTATTTGCATATATACTCGTATATTCTTAAAATTATTTCAAACATTTGATAATATATACACTGCTGGCCATCCAAAATGCAACACCATGAAGGAAGCATCCAATAAGCATGAAATTTGCACCATACGTGGACCTCGAGAGGAAATACAACTCATTAGAATTTTTAGCTCATATGCAAATTATGTGCGCCAGTAGCGCCACCTATAAGCGCTATATAAGGGGAGAAGAGAAGGCTGTTTTTAAGTACAGGAATGTTGTTTTACTCCCGCACCCCCTAATACGCATTGCCGGTACACTCAACAACCACCGCTACATTTCTGAAGTTTTGAAGCCTGTTGTCTTACCTTACCATCAAGGCTTGCCTGCGGTCAAGTTTCAACAGGACAATGCGAGACCACACGTGGCACATATCGTTCAGCATTTCTTCATTGCCCACAAAGTTCCACTGTTCCCTTGGGTCGTCTGTTCTCCATATCTGTCGCTCATTGAGCACGTCTGGTCGATGATTGGCAAACGACTGGCCAATCATCGCCCAGTAAACACCACCAGCTGCTACGACAGATAAAGTTTGGCAACGTGTAGAAGCAGTATGGACTGACATACCCCAAGAACACACCCAAAGTCTCTTTCTTTCAATAGCAAAATAAAGCGTGATATATATATATATATATATATATATATATATATATATATATATGTATGTATATATATATAATATATAGTAGTTTGAAAATCCAATGAAGGAAAAGTAAGAAGATGTAACACGATAAACCTAACCTTTTAAAAACACCCACAGAATAAAATATAATACAGCAAATCATCAATCAAATGGATAAAAAATACAAAACACAAGCTATCAAGTTACAGAAAATCAACAAAATTCAAAGGTATGGAAACAAAAAAAGAAAAACTTAAACTAAATTCAACTATCTAACTGGCTTACAAAACAAAAGTAAAAATCAACTAATCCTCAAGCAAATGGAAAAAAAATAAATAAATAAATAAAATATCGAATCAACAAGTCAATGAAAAATATCATAATACAAAGGTATGGAATCGAAAAAAGTATAACAAACGAAATCAAGCTCAAACGCTATACACGTGGAAGAGGCTCTAAGCTTAAATCATGAATTGTTAACCTCTACAAAAATCTAATCATGTCCAAGTTTTTTGTAGAAGCAAACACAAAAATGTATGTTTCTGAAGAAATATATAGATTACATCTATAAGCTATTTCTACTTGGACGACATACATAAAGAAAGAATAAAAAATAAAAAATGAATACCTGGTAAAAGCACAGCGTATGTACAATCGAGTCGATACCGGGAACACTGATAGTAGAGACCAGTGTTGCCATTCGTAAAGAAAAAATAAAGAACCATTTACTGTTGCCATTCATAAGAATTGAAAAACTGTTAAGCGAAATGTTAAGAAAAAGTATTAATATACAAAAAGAGCTACTAAAAGGAGGGGCAAATATTAGTAATGCTGAAATGGAAGAGAATGTAAATAAAAAAAAATAAAATAAAATAAAAAACAAGAGAATGGAGATGTCTGGCTAATATAAGATACTATGAATAGAATTATATGATACTATGAAAAGAATTATAAAAATCCAGCTATTTTAAATTTTTTAACAATACTATTTACTAAATAAGAGGGATATTTATATAAATTGCTAGTAATTTTGAGATTATTGATATGCATAGTATGAAATTTTTTATCAGATTATCTATAAATTCTAAAAAGCTGATTGAGTATAATATTTCTAAACAGTTGAATCGAGTTACAGGAATTAAATGGTAAGATTTTATTAATATTAAAATTATAAAAGTCTTTTTTATCATATAAATTTGTAACAATTCTATTAGAAGGATCAATAAAAAGATTTAAATCCAAAAAATTAGCATTTTTACTAATAGTAGCTTCATTAGGAACTAATTCCAAATTGTCTGGATAGTAATCTATATCTATGAGATAATTTTCTGTATGTACTAAGCAAATCAGATCATCAACATATCTGTAAAAAGTATAATCTATTGAAGTAAATGACTTTTCATAATGATAAAGGTATAAATTAGCTAGCATACTGCTACTGCAGCCACCCTGTGGAACACCTGAGACTTGTAAGTATAATTTATTTCCTTGAAAAATATAATTATTGAAAATAACAAAGTGAAGAAGTTTAGGAAAATTTATAAATTTAATTTGATTTGAAAGATGTGTAATATAAGCATTATATAGAGCTAAAATTACATCATATAGATCAGATATCTTAATATTATTAAAAAGATCTTTAAAATCAAAAGTTTGAAATCCTATTATTTTTCTAAGAGATGTTAATTTATTCTTTAATTCTTTACTATTATTTAGAATATGGTAATTATTGCTAGTCTGGCTTAAACCATTATTTATTATATTTAAAGAATTTAGTAATAATTTACTCGCAGTAGTAGAGTAAGTATTATGTCCACTAGTTTCTGTTCTAAATTTAATAGGATTTTTATGAAATTTTGGAATAAGCACTATATAAGGAAATTTAAGATATTTATATTTAATATTTAAATCACTATATATATTGATAATTTTCAATTTAATACTATTGATGGAATGTAAATCAGGTTTAAAAAGACTATTATTTTTTAAATAATCTAACAGAAATTGAATATAAAATTTTTTACAGATAATAGCATAATTATTAGAGGCTTTATCAACATAGGTGATAACAAAGGATCTTTGTAAATCATTAATGGAATATTTAATATTATCAATATTATATAAAGATCTAGACAATTTAATATCTCTAATAGCATTTTTAATTGATTCTAATATAGTAAATTTCCACATATTAAATGCCTCTAATGGCAGAGCGTATTTACAAGCTAATTTATATATATATTTATCAAGATCTAGATTAATTGATTTTAAAACTTTAAAAGATTTATTACAAGACGGTATCCTAAATTTAGTGCCAAATGACATAATGGTTCTTAACATATTGTCACTAACAATGTCTAAATCTCCTGTAACTATATGCCCCAAGTCTGGATTTAGAAATTTAGCAAATTTGTTTAATTTACAAATGCATTCACCATCTACAATTGACTGATATATATATATATATATATATATATATATATATATATATATATATATATATATATATATATATATATATATATTATACCAATTGGTGTGAAATGCATATTTTAATATTTTTTTTCCTTATATATCAATATCGTAATACCTTATACATGTTCTGCTTTGCTGCTTTCGCAGTGTGTGTGACATATTTTCAGTCTTCTATCAATTCATCATAGTCTGGAACATATTAAAGTAAAAAAACTCAATATTTATGCTCAAGTGATGCTTCGGGCCATCCATTTTATAGAGTTAAAAACTCTTGTATGAATTTTGAATGCAAGGGGAACTGTGTTTTTATTTTCAAACGTTTTCAGTATCGTTCGTTTTCCATGTAAAGTTCAATTTTCCTTTAAACCGAGAAAACATATATCCTTGTTTATGTGCATACGAATTAGCTGCTTGGTTTTAGTTAAAACCTTTAAATTCAGTTCATCATTTAAAATTCAATGAACTTTTAATACATTTCATGGGTAAAATGTGCTTTGAAAATCAAACGAAATTTAAAAAATTTAGAAATACGACAATCCCAGACATTACAAACTAATAAATAACAATTCGCTAAAACTGTCATAAAAACATACCTGTAAATAAAAATGTTCTTTAGCAAAATAATATAAAATAATACATCAAAGGTATTAAATACATATGTCAGAAGAAATATCTAACGATAACTTTAACAGTATTAATTTAGGGCCATTATCACGCCTCTTACCCAATAATGACTCCAAATAAAAACTTGAGTGAAACAAAAAAAACTCATCTCAATTGTAATACTATATTTCATTTTAATAAACATAAAGAAGAGAAAAGACTGGGTTTAGTGTAAATTCAAAATAACATAAATAAAATAAAGAAATCGAATTACCTCCACTTTGTTATTTTATGCTGTCTTTAATAGACACTAATGTGAGTGATTTTCTAAATGGGAGTGGTTGCACCGAAAGTTGTTTTAGCTTTTAATTTTGGAAGTTTTATTCTGTTTGTTTTACAAGCGAATTATTAGACACCAATGTGAATGGTTTTTAAATAGGAGTGGCTGTATAGAAAGTTGTTTCGGCTTTTAAAATGTGATGGTTTTATGCTGTTTTATTAACGAATTAATATACATTGACAAGTCCTCTGGATGAGTCGGACGACCTGGGGTTTCCACACTAATGTCAATGGTTTTCTAAATAGCAGTGGTTATATCGACAATTGTTTCAGCTTTAAAATGTGATAGTTTTCTTTAGCCATGAGGATTGTCGGCCATCAATCTGCCATTGTTTATTTTAAGCTTACTCCCTGAAATAAAAGTACGCTTTATCATATTGATGGCGATTTATCATATTGTTCAAGGTTATCGAAGTGGACTCTGCATTCTCCACCCTCTAATGTCAGATTGATCATCTCTGCTATTTTTAGCTCAGGTTGACCTCTTGCTTCTATTTTTATCCTCTAGGTTAGCTTACCTCTAGGTTATCCTCTAGGTTAGCTACGTGGTCGTTGACCTCCCGATTTAAAATTGGCGATCAATATACCAGGGTGCACTGGATCTATGCTAGCCATATTATGTTACTTTCATACCTCCGATATCTTTGTACTAACCTACAGGGTTGATGGGTGCATTTGTAAAGTACTTTGCTGTCCCAACCGGAAAGCGAACCACGGATCGTCATACTGGACAGTCGATGCAATAGCTACTGGGACGGAATTGCAAACTCTTATTGCCGATGTGGACTCTGTAACTTTTAGAAAAACTTATTCGAGATTTTGCTTCCTGACCTGAAAAATACACAAAGGTTTTTAACAAAAAAGTAACTTTTATCTTTTAACTGAAAGTTGAAAATAAAACAAAAATGGCTTTTTAGTCACCCCATCACCACTCTTGAGCCCGTAGATCGTAACTCATCAGCAGAATGAGAACTGTATTATATAAGACCAAGATGGAAAAAAATTTCACCATTGATTACTCGTACCAGAATATTCATTGTAGCTTAAAAGATATTTCAGATTTTTAAAAAATTTTTATAAATTTTAAAATATTATTATAAATTTCTGGTTGATAAATGATTTGTCAAAAATATAAATAAAATTTATCGTATGGATGTAGAGCAAAGAGTTCTCGCATTTACTAATCTATCTATATATACTAATTGCCAAGTGTCCGTCTGTCCGTCTGTCACGCTTTTTTCAGGCACTTCCCGTATAGAATTTTGGTACACGGCTCGGACGTTTGATAAAACCCCCTGGAAAAATCGAATTTTTCGAAAATGTTCTCTAGAGGGGGTGCTGCACACCTAAACGTTCGAAAAGTGAAATGAAAGGAAAGCATGCTTTGCGATGAGATACAGACTTCAAATTTGGTGTATGGGTAAACCGTTCAAATGGAAGAAAATGCGCAATTTCGGATTTCCAATATTTTCCACTTAAGGGGGTGCCGCACACCAAAACGTTCGAAAAGTGAAATGATAGGAAAGCATGTTTTTCGATGAGATACAGACTTCAAATTTGGTGTATGGGTAAATCGTTCGAATGGAAGAAAGTGTGCAATCTCAGATTTCCCATATTTTCTACTTAAGGGGGTGCCGCACACCCAAACTTTCGAAAAGTGAAATGATAGGAAAACATGCTTGCGATAAGATAGAGGCTTCAAATTTGGTGTATGGGTAAATCGTTCGAAAGGAAGAAAGTGTGCAATTTCAAATTTCCAATATTTTATACTTAAGGGGGTGCCCCATACCAAAATGTTCGACTTACCGAATAAATGAGAAAAGGCTCCTTTAAAATCCGGTAGAGGCTTGAAATTTGATATATGGGCTAATCATTTGACGAAAACACCCAAGACGAATATAGTTTTTCAAAAATGTTCGTTTAATGGGGTGCTCCAGAGTAAAACGTTCGAAAAGTGAATTGGTAAAAAACCATGCTTCGGAATGAGATAGAGATATTAAATTCGGTGTAAGGGTATATAGTTTGGAAAAAAGAAAGTGCAGAATTTCAGTTTACCAATATTTTCTACTTTAAGGGGTGTCGCACACCAAAATGTTCGATTTTCGGAATAAAGGAGAAATGCTCCTTTTAAAACGCGATAGAGGCTTGATATTTGATATATGGGCGAATCATTTGATAGAAATCACAAACAGAATAGAGTTTTTCAAAAATGTGTATTTAAGGGGGTGAACACTCCGCACTGAAGTATTCGAAAGGTGAAATGCTAGAAAAGCATGCTTCGCTATGAGATAGAGACTTCAAATTTGGTGTACGGGTAAATAGTTGGAAAGGAAGAAAGTGTGCAATTTCAGTTTTCCAACATTTGCTATTGTAGGGGGTGCCGCTCACTAAAATGTTCGATTTGCCGAACAAATGAAAAACTCCTCCTTTACAATGTGATAGTGGCTTGAAATTTAGTATATGGGATAACCATTTGACAAAAAAACCAAAGATGAATACGGTTTGACAAAAATGTTCATTAACGGTGTACTACACAGAAAAACGTTCGAAATATGAAGTGCTGGAAGAAACATGCTTCGCGATTGGATAAAGATTTCAAATTTGGTGTACGGGTAGATAGTTTGAAAGGAAGAAAGTGTGAAATATCATATTTCCAATATTTGCTCCTTTAAAGGGTGTCACACACTAATATGTTCGATTTTCCGAATAAATGAAACACGCTTCCTTTTTAATATGATAGATGCTTGATATTTGGTATATGGGTCAATCATCTGATAAAAACCCAAGGCAGAGTTTTTCAAAAATGTTCATTTATGGGTGTGCTTCACAGAAAAATGTTCCAAAGGAGAAATAATAAAATTGGGGTGCCTCGGGATGAGATAGACTTTAATGTGGCGTACGAGTATATCCGTCATAGTTTTGTATTAAAGAATGTGATTTTTTAAAAAATTTCTGTATTTCCATTATTACTTTCCTTATATACAATAATAAGGAAAGTATTGTGACGGGGTCGAAAATTCGAATTCGAATTTTCGACGGGAGAGCACGTTTCAAGCATCCCTGATCACGAATCGAACATTTTTGAGGTAATATCTGTGTGTGTGTATGAAAGTATGTGTGTGTGTGTATGAAAGTATGTGTGTGTGTGTGTGTGTGAAAGTATTGTGTGTGTGTGTGTGTGTGTGTGTTGTGATAAGGCTTTCACACCTCTGTGTTAAAATTGTATATTAAAGTATTGTTTTATTTCTGTGTGATTGAAAGTGTCAATTTCGAAATGTAAATGTCTTTTCTACATGTTTTCAATTACATTGACTTTTAAGGGAAGTGAACTCTAAAATCGCAAAAGTGTTTATGTTCCAGAAAAATAGTAATAGTTTTGTATTTTCGCTTCTCAGTCGCTAGTTGGGAACTTGCAGGTTTTGCGCACGCGCGCGTTTGAAAAAGGATTTTGGAAGGAGTGTGGAAGGAGTCGTGGAGAAATGTAGACGTGTGTGTTTGATTCGCGTATGATCGCGAATTTTAAGAAAAGGTGGATTAATTTTGAAAGTGGAAGGATGTGATTAAAATATGTAACATAGTTCGACAAGTTGTGCGTAGAGTCGTTTGGCTCGGTTCAGAGATGAGTCACTCGTGTTTTTAAATGAATCAGCCTGGTAGTAATGGAATAATGAGTCTTGTGAAAAGAGAAAATGGTTCTTTCACTGGTCGGCTTGAATCGCTAATAGGGCTAGAGGGAAAGCTCATTTTACAGCGATTTGTATTTGCCTGACTCCTCCTTGTGTCCTAAGGTACGAATCAACCAATCTCCGTAACCAACCAAGATGTCGAATTCCGCCAGCATGATGTTGTGTAGTCAAGTTTCCCGACCATTATGGATTTTGTTCTGCGCAAGAATCTCGATGAGTTTATGCCGAGAGTCCATCCTGATATCCTTTCCCATGGTACAGAATTGTAAATGTTATATTTAAAAGAGACGAGGTAAAGTTTTATATATATTTAGTCTTCCACCTAACGAATAGAGTGTTAATTGTCAAATCCTCGTGAGCATCGAATCATTGATGATGTTATATGAAAATGTCGTATATGTTCAAAGTATACAAATGTCGTATATAAATGTCAAGTATAATGTGAGGAATATTGTGTTTATTTTATGTATCAGAAAATATGTGTATTCTCTTGGTTCCTCTTCCTCCAGGGGTGTTCTTAATGGTCACCCTACCGAGTGTAACTGTGAGTTATTGCGAGAAATGCTTGTACTCCACTGTTTTCGATCAACTGCCTTGTTATTTCATGTTTAATAAATGTGTTTGATTTCAAAACTTTGTCTTCTCTGTCGAGTATACCAAAACGTTCGCGACAGAATTGGTGCCGTTACTTTTCTCGGTGAGTGGGGAAGAGCTGAGAGAATTAAAATTTTTAAAAATTTTCTTAAGAATTGAAATTTTGAAGGTTAAAAATTACCGTTGTGCTAAAATGAGTGTTTTCTTAAGTAAACAGAGTTCCCATGTTCTGCTTTCGGTGTGCTCAAAAACGAGTGTTCTTGGAATTTGATATGTGCCATTTGATAAAAAAAAATTGATTTGTTTGCATATTTATGTCATTTGATTTGATAAAAACTGGTTTTATTGTAAATACTGTTTAAGAACATTGCAATTGCATATTGTGTTAAACTATACGAGTATATTTGATTGTTATGCAAAATGGCTCCAATTACTAGAAACAAAAAAGTAAATGTCGGTAAGATGAGTAAAAATTCAAGTAAAAAATTAAATTCCTCCTTGAATTTGTCGCTTGATATTGCTACTGAGTCGGATTCTGTTAATTCTAAAAGTAAAGTTAAAAATGTTAGCCACAAAGCTAAATCTAATGAGGAAAATATATCAGATAAATCGCCGGTATGTCTGAATTCTTCTTCTGGCACTTTGCCAAATCAAAACAGTGCTTCATCGGTAAATAACATGTTAAAATCATTCCATATTTTCACACCTAAGTTCGCACATCATGTTCCAAAATTCTCGGGAAATTCAGAGCTTTCGTTGTCACAGTTTTTGGAAAAGTTAAATTTAGTAGCCACTCATGCAAACTGGAGTGAGTGTGACAAATTAGTTTGTTTGAGATTGAATTTAGAGGAGGAAGCAAATAGATTGATTGAAGAGAATCCAAAGCACAGAAATTGTAAAAATTTGCAGGAAATTATTCACATTTTGAAAGATCATTTTGAAGTGACCGAAAATGTTACTAAAAACATAATTTCACTCGTGAACTTTACACAGAGACCAAATGAGTCGGTTAAACAGTTTTCGATGAGAATCGAAGCTGCTTCATTTAAGGTTGTTCCGGAAGATGTAGATTCCGAAAGTGAGAATAAAATCAGGCAAACACTTTTGAAAACTTCATTTATTAATGGTTTATATCCGGAACTAAAAAGATTGGTGTTGTCACAAAACCCTAGAGATTTTTATTCGGCTAGAAAACTTGCAATTCTTGAGGAATCTATTTTAAATGAAAATAATGCTATGTACTTGACTAATCCGGTACTTACAAAAAAAGGTGTTCTCACACCAGGAAAATATGTTCTCACACCAGATCGAAGTGAAAGTATGTCAGATTTAAAAAGAAAAGTGTTAGAACAGGAAAGGGACATTGAATTTCTTAGGGGTAAAATAGAAAAATTTAAGTTTAATTCAGATAAAGTTAACGAAAAGCGTTCACCGCGTCCAAAGTGTGACAAATGTGGTAAATTAGGTCACGTTCAAGAACAGTGTTGGAAAAAGGTTTTTCAAAAAAGAGATGTGTACGGTATAAAATGTAGGAAAATTTATACCAGTCCTGGAACTAGGTATCACCAGGGTGAAAGACACAGAGGGCAAATGTCTGCAAATGAGTGGAAGTATAAAAAGCAAGGAACGCAAAATTATAAAAATAAGGAGTCATATAAATCTTTGCAAAATTCCAAAAATCATTCTTCTGGGAATCAGAGTAGATATCCCATGCACAATTATAATAATAGAAAAACTTTTGATAGGCAAACATCACATTTTGAGGAAAATAATATTTGTCATAATATTACAAATTCTTTGTCATCTTCTTCTATTATAAAAGGAAAATTAGTGAGCAGTGAAGTGTCAATATTGATTGATACGGGTAGTTCAATTAATTTAGTGTATGAGGAAGCTTTAAATACTGTACCCATTGCACATATGTTGCTAACATACAAACCAACAATTTTGCGTAGCTTTAGTTCACAAGATACTAAAGTTGAATGTTTAGCCACTATTTCACTAAATTTGGGAAAAGAAAGATTCCCTACCGAATTTTTTGTGTTAAAATCACCAGCTCCTATTTCATATAATGTAATCCTTGGTAACAAGTTTTTACATAAACATAATGCTATTATAGATTATAATCACTTCTGTTTTAAGTTTTCAAACTTTTCCATTCCTTTTGTTGGTTATCAATGTACGAATAATTTACTTTCGATTTCAAATCATGAACCGGCAAATGAGTCGGAAATTGCAGACTCAAACCTAAGTAGTGTCGCAAAGCGTATTGCTGTGCCTGACTCGCAGATGAGTAGTGGAAAAAATGTTCGTGTGGTAGAGGACTGTAAACCGAAAGAGTTCCATACGAATGCATGTGCCAAATGCAAAGCAGATCTAGCACCGGTAGTGAATGAGTCTCAGGTCATTCGGGAAGAGTATGTGAGCAGAAATTTTTCGGAAAATAATGTAGTGCCACATTTGGGTAGTGAAGAGGTACATATTAACGATTTGGAAAATGGAAGCAAATCTTTTAGAGATTTGGTAGTAAATGCACAGAATGTTACTTTGCATATGGGGGAAAAGCAAAATCATGTTAGAGGTGGTACTGAAGTTAACTTTGTCATTCAACACAAAAACAATCCATGTAATCAGCAATTGGTCCACGTTAATAGATTAACTCCTTTACCTCCTAGACGTAGTGAATTGATTTCTAGCACATATAATGATAACATTGATAATTCTTCAACTCAAGAAACAAGACAATTTAAAAGTAGATATTTTCTAAACCATCAAAATAGGGTTAAAACTCAAAATGTTCCTAATTCACACAAGTATGACTTGCGCCCAAGAGGCCAATTTATTCATTAAAGTTACTTGTCAATTAAGGCAATATGTCAAGAGAGCAATTGGCTCAAAAGTAAAGTAAAATGTTTAAATTATGAAATTCTCACATTTTCAAAAAAAAGACTGATATTGTTGTGAGATGGACAGTTATGTTTCATAATATTATATTTTCAATTGTTTCACAAAATGTTTTGCAAAACTGTATGCTATGTTAAAATGGATCCGATATTTCTGAACTTCTGTGTAATTTGCTTTATGTGTCAGTCAGCTGAATGTTCTGTACTGCAAGTTCTGTGCCAGTGCAGCTTTCTGAATGTGAGTGCCATGTTAATCAGGTTGAAGTAGTGTTTTAAAATTCTAAATACTTAAATAATAATTTTTTTTGCTTTACTTTAATGATAAGCAGTAATGTTTTAGAGTAATTTTAAGATAATTAAGTACTTGATGGATTAGAGTTTTGGTAAGGATTTTTAAGGATAACTGATAATTTTTATCTCTGTTTTATTTTATGAATGTGTGAATGATTTTTTTTTAATTTAAAGGTCTAGTAAATTTTAGAAATTTTTTTTTGTCATTTGGTGTTTGTTGACTTATTGGTTGGGGGTACCGCCACCTCTAGGTTTGCAACTTTCTAATGAACTTGTTTCTTGCCTGGGTGCCTGATCAACATTCTTGGTTTGAAAATTTGTCTCATTTTCTAAATTAGTAAATTTTTTAAATGTCCTTTAAAGTAATTTGTTGGCAAGGTTGGATAATAGTTAATAAATTGATTTCTGTGAAAAGTAAATTTATAGAATTTAATTGTAAAATTTTTGAAGAAAGAAAACTTTTTGTTTAGTTAAACTTTTTGTGAGTTGAGTAAATTAAATTTTCATGTCTCTGTGGTACTCACCAGAAAATGTATTAGTGTTTAAATTTTAAAAGGGGCAATTTCATCATTTGTGTCTTGTTAATTTGGTGTTGTCTTGTAAAGGTCTATGCTTGTATTGAGACTTATTTTTTTTTGACTCACGAGTCAAACTTTAGGCCACTCTTGGATTTTGGTTATTATGCTGGTCATGATCTTGTTTGTTTTTGTTTTTTTCTTTGATGTACATGTACATCGCTCAAAATTTACACTAAATTCCTCTCAATGGAACATATGTCATTGGGAACTTAATGCAGGTATTTTCCTAGTATTGTGTGGAAAAATTCCCCGCTTTGCAGGAAATTTTTCTCCCGGGCCCCGAAGGAGTGTGATAAGGCTTTCACACCTCTGTGTTAAAATTGTATATTAAAGTATTGTTTTATTTCTGTGTGATTGAAAGTGTCAATTTCGAAATGTAAATGTCTTTTCTACATGTTTTCAATTACATTGACTTTTAAGGGAAGTGAACTCTAAAATCGCAAAAGTGTTTATGTTCCAGAAAAATAGTAATAGTTTTGTATTTTCGCTTCTCAGTCGCTAGTTGGGAACTTGCAGGTTTTGCGCACGCGCGCGTTTGAAAAAGGATTTTGGAAGGAGTGTGGAAGGAGTCGTGGAGAAATGTAGACGTGTGTGTTTGATTCGCGTATGATCGCGAATTTTAAGAAAAGGTGGATTAATTTTGAAAGTGGAAGGATGTGATTAAAATATGTAACATAGTTCGACAAGTTGTGCGTAGAGTCGTTTGGCTTGGTTCAGAGATGAGTCACTCGTGTTTTTAAATGAATCAGCCTGGTAGTAATGGAATAATGAGTCTTGTGAAAAGAGAAAATGGTTCTTTCACTGGTCGGCTTGAATCGCTAATAGGGCTAGAGGGAAAGCTCATTTTACAGCGATTTGTATTTGCCTGACTCCTCCTTGTGTCCTAAGGTACGAATCAACCAATCTCCGTAACCAACCAAGATGTCGAATTCCGCCAGCATGATGTTGTGTAGTCAAGTTTCCCGACCATTATGGATTTTGTTCTGCGCAAGAATCTCGATGAGTTTATGCCGAGAGTCCATCCTGATATCCTTTCCCATGGTACAGAATTGTAAATGTTATATTTAAAAGAGACGAGGTAAAGTTTTATATATATTTAGTCTTCCACCTAACGAATAGAGTGTTAATTGTCAAATCCTCGTGAGCATCGAATCATTGATGATGTTATATGAAAATGTCGTATATGTTCAAAGTATACAAATGTCGTATATAAATGTCAAGTATAATGTGAGGAATATTGTGTTTATTTTATGTATCAGAAAATATGTGTATTCTCTTGGTTCCTCTTCCTCCAGGGGTGTTCTTAATGGTCACCCTACCGAGTGTAACTCTGAGTTATTGCGAGAAATGCTTGTACTCCACTGTTTTCGATCAACTGCCTTGTTATTTCATGTTTAATAAATGTGTTTGATTTCAAAACTTTGTCTTCTCTGTCGAGTATACCAAAACGTTCGCGACAGTGTGTGTGTGTGTGTGTGTGTGTGTGTGTGTGTGTGTGTGTCAGTGAGTCTGTGGAGACGATAACTGACGAATGAATAGACCAATTCGAATGAAATTTGGTACAAAAATCACAATCTGTGAATACTGGAAGTCTATTGTTTTTATACGCAATCAAATGTTCAGAACCCACCTAAATTTTCGAGTGACATTTTGAAAACATCATTAAAAAATCAAAACTTTTAATACAGTTACGCAGATAGACATTTTTTGTGTAATTTTTCATTAGAAAACGATTGACAAAAATTTTAGAACGCTAACATGAACCGTTCTCGAGATATTGCACATTTTTCAAAAAATTATCAAAAAATTATGTAAAAATAAATGTATTACCTATTGAGAAACATGTTCACTTTTCATATGTAATATCATGCGATAAATTTCATGACATCATTCTCGTGGATCTAGCTCATTCCATTCATGAAAAAAGATACTTTGAGTAATACTTTTGTATTTGAACGCATTTGAGTCATTTATCTGCTGTAAGAATAACTTATTTCTTCATCCATAACGGTTGGCGAGATTTTGGCGACGGATTTGGTGGAATGTCGCTAACTTGGCGACTTGTTTAAATGTTGCTACATTAACGAAAAACTCTCCAAATGGATAAAAAAATGAGGCTAAATCAGTGAAAATGACGACTAATTAACGAAAATATTCAATATCTTGGATAGAATATATCTTCTATAAGAATAACCTATTGTTTTTACTGTTAAAGTAATAAATTCATTGCATTATATAAGGAAAGTCAGGTGTTGACCATATCAGATTTTTTAAAGTTACTTTTGTTCTGTTTCTATGCTATATGGTAGTTTTCTTGCAAGTTACAAATTAATTCTTTTTCTTTTATTTTAGGTAAGGCATTTCTTGAATTCTGTGAAACATTATTCTTCATCATTCATGCAAGGTAAAGACAAAAAGAAATATATATATTTTTGATGTTTTAATGTAATTCTTTTTATAAAAATTATTTAAAAAATATTTAATGTTTTTATTATCGTCTGCTATAGATAATGTGAATATTTTGTTCCTCAGTACCTTTAGCTTTATTTTCTTTTGTAATTTATTATTTAAGAATTGATTTTTTATTTATAACTTTATATCCGGTTAAGAAAAGTCGTTATATTTAATGTACCTTTTTTAGTGTGCTTTAGTATGTGCAAATAACTATCTAAATACGTCAGTGAGTTGGCTTTTCAAATGCTCCACATAATAGTGTTACGAATATACAAGACGTTTCCCTGCGCTTTGCTTCTTCGTAAGGAGAAAACACTTTTACAGGCAAACAATTACGATTGCATGAAAGTAGTGTAGTAGTCCAAAGCTTTGCGACTTTTTGGGGCATGGGGCCAGATTTGGCTAAATATCGCCAACTTGGCGACTTTTGGCGAGTTTTCGAATATACTAGAACTTTCTCGAAATTCCCGCTAGTTTCGGAAATACGAGAACATTCTAGAAATTTCTATGTGGAGAATATATAAGGAAGTCATCGCTCAGTCGGAGCGGAGTTTGATGGCATATTAGTCATATAGAATTGTGCGATACATCAGTGTTATGAGAATAGTATCCTTTTGGAATTAGTTGAGCAACTACTGTTGTATTATACCTGATAGTTGTTTAGTGACCTTGTAAGATAGTTATCGAACTATTCGCTGTATATTGTTCCTGCTTACGCCTTTTAGTGCTATTAAATAAAGGCGTTAGTTGTCCAGAAATTTGGTTTCATTTTTATATCCTGAGAGCACGTCTACGATTTGAGAGAATACGTCGTAATTTAATCTTAAACAGCTCATCGAAATTTAATATGAAACTCTTACCTTTAGATAAGATAAACTCGTTGAAATTCATATTCTTTTCCCTGCAAAATTTCTTTTAAATATCTACTCTCTACATGGTGTCCCAAAAAGTTTGAAACGCGCTTTAATTCTTTAGCTATTGGAGATAAGTGGGGAATGTAAATTGCAAAAATGTTGAAAGTAAGGTGGAAAATAAGACTACGTTAAAGAATAAGTCCTCCCCTTAATTTTCAAAAAGTTACACTTTTTAAATTTTTATTTTTTATACGACTCCCTTAGACAAATTTAGTCAATCAGAAAATTTTTATTTTTAATGCAACATGATCATTAAAAAAAATCTCATATCTGTATCTTTAAAATTGATCGGGTTATATTTAATTGAAAATTGAACATTGTGGATGGGGACCATATATCAAAGTAGAAATGTAAATTTGTGACATATCACAAAAAAGATAAAACTGGATGAATAATACATAGAATACCCAACCGCGTAGTGAGTACCACTGCTTTATATGATCTCTGTCTGTGTAATGCTTTATTTAGATGCATTTGTGAAAAAAATTTTTGACACATATTAACGTATTTTTGATCTAAACAATTTCCATCGTCAATTTGTTTATGATCCCTATTTTCACTGATGAAACAGCCTTTCACATGGTACGGGAAAGTGACATAAGTCAGATTTTTTCCTTTATCATAATTCAGTTGATTTTAAAGATACAGACATGAGGGGTTTTTTTAATCTTGTTGCATTAAAAATGAAAATTTTCTGATTGACCAAATTTGTCTAAGGGTGTCGTATAAAAATTTAAAAAGTGTAACTGTTTGAAAATTAATGGGAGGACTATTTCATTAACATAATCTTATTTCCTACCGTACTTTCAACATTTTTGCAATTTACATTGCCCACTTATCTCCAACAGGTAAAGAATTAAATTGCGTTTCAATCTTTTGGGACACCTTGTATATCTTTAGATATCTTTAGATCCTTGTATACCTTTAGATCTATTTCAATTATTTTTACACAGAGTAGTACTCAGGCAAAATATTTGAAATCTACTAACGTAGAGATAAACATTACATTTTGTATGTCGTGTTTATCTGCGTTACAGAGTAAACTATGTAAATGTTAGAATAAATTGCATTTAAACGCATGTAGTTAACTACAAAATGAAAACGGCACACCTTAAGTATCTTGCGTTTTTCATCCAATCGATTGCAATCAACTTGCAGTCACTTTAGGTCAAAAGATTATCGATGAGCATAGGTCTTGATACACAGTTTCGTTATCTTAGAGCACAAACTTTCTCACAGGCAGCAGAAGTTCGGATTCTCTGTGTTAATTTGTTCCGAGATGTTTTCAACTATATTGAAATGAAAATTTTGTCAATGGAAGTCATTTTTCTTTTAAGTATGTATTCTAACTCATAGTTTTTAACACTTTACAACAAAGTTGAAAAGTGTTTATGACTTTGTTCGTTCTGTCTGTCTGTCTGTCCGTTAGCACGATAACTACCGTAAAAATGACTTAATCAAAATGAAATTTTAGTATGTTGTTCAGACGGTCTGTAGAACCTATGGGAATATAAATGAATAATATTACCCAATTAGTTTTGGATTGAACCCGGGTCGAAAAAATGAAATAAATTGAGCCCTATGGGACCTAATTTTTCTAACATTTTTTTAGCGGATTTAAAATTCACAAATTGCTTCGAAAATTTTAGGTGATATTCAAATTATTCCATAAAATATATAAAAAAAAATTCAGCGAAATATATTCAGTAGTTTTTTAAATAAAAATTAAAATAATAATTACACCTCTTATATGAAACGATCACGTGACCATGATATGAAACGATCACATGACCCACTTCAAAATGATATATGGCATCCATCTTGTTTCAAAATCGTGATTTTTTTAAGTTCTTTTTAATTCATATTGAGTGTTGTATCCGTCCTAAAATTACTTTATTTTTGCTTAAATTCTGTGCATCTACATACTGAAACAACGCAATGACAATATATTTGAGTTTAAATGCTCATCTAAATTTGATTATTTCTATAACTAAGCCTGTTTTTCACCTATGTAAAATGTAAACAACAAAATATATAGAATGAGTTGTATTAGAATTCCTGTATTTTTTTAACACAAAATAATTTAGTCCATGTTGTCTGCATGGCTGATATGAATGAAATATTCATTGATTTCATAAAGAGAAGGACGATTTTTTTCGATGAAGTTTCAAGCATAGAGTTTAATTTTTTGTAACTCCATGGTCTTAAACAAAATGTTTAAATAAAATAAATTATTATAGTATTGTGATGAATGAAATGAATGGGAGAAAGTTATGAATGAAATCCTGTTTTTATAGAGAGATCCAGGCGTGTTATTTTTTCTATGACGTCTTTGAATTAATTTCAGTTGTTTTCGATGAAGTTTTCAAATATAATAAATTATCGTAGTATTATGATAATTCTAAAACTATTACCGAGGAATGTATAACATTTTAGAGATGTTTAAACCAGGCAATTTATATTTCAATGCCGTCATTTGAATGAAGTTCATTTTTTTCGATGAAGGTTTAAGTTTTCAAATATAATAAATTAATGCAGTATTGTGATAAGTTTCAAAATATTACCGAGGAATGTATTGCAGTTTAGACTTGTTTAAATAAAATTGCATTGAAGTTGGAAAGTGTTTCATAATCAATGTTTTAAGCGTGATTGATCTTTCTTGTTTTGTTTTTAATTTAGAGGGTATGCTTTGTGAAAAAAGTGAACATAGCATATCAACATATTTACAGAATCTCAATCTATATGTTTTGAAACCTCTAACTTTAAAATATCATGAAATTCGTAAAGATTGTTTTTTTTTAATGTAAGTTTTTGAAACATTGATCAAATTTGTGTAGTTTTTAAGATAATTAAAACAAGAAATATTCCAGTTTTATTTATTTATTTATTATTTGTATTTGTTTGATTTTATTATTTATGTTTTTCTGTGACTTGTTTGATTTTATTATTTATGTTTTTCTGTGACAATGCGTTCCCGCAAGCCAGTTACGTCTCTTCCAAATTACATTAAATTGAATACAACATTTCAAAAGAAAAAAAAATCTGCAACACAGCTTACGCAGAAATAAGGACATTTTGCTGTTAAATGTTAAATATTTATATAATAATCTTTAATGCAATAAAATAAATATTTATTTATGGAGTAATATTTTTTTATTATTTTTAATAATTTGTGGACGTGGCGACGTAAACATGATTTTAGATATTTGACAAAAACATACGGAAACAACAAATTAATTTGTTTTAACATGAAATTGAATGTGAAAACGAAACAAAAAAGTCTGACCTAAAATAATACAATCCATGCGTTAAATATAGTAAATACATCAGTTTAACGCAATCACCTGCAGATCCTATCGAGTGTTAAAACTAGATATTATAAACATGTTTTTCGCAACAATAAAAATATTTCATGAAGAAAAAAAAAATAAATTCATTTCTTAACCAGAAGAAATATCTGAAGAATAAATGCTTAATACTATTTCCCTCCCTTTTTCGCTGAGGCAGATGATTAGTGGTGATAGATTGCCCCGTAATTGCACTTTACTTTTTGCTCTTCTCTGTCACTTTTTTGGAGCTTCTTCCTTTTTTGCCGTTTACTTTGTAACTAAATTGAGATCCGCTGGAGTTTTCTTTTTCGGAAGCACGCTTGGAGAAGTTATGCTCGATTACACGCTTTGAATGTCGATTATTTTGTTTGAGAAATACATTGAAAAAACCCGGGGAGACAAGGGAGACAAAAGATTGTTAAATTATTTACCATGTCAGTTTGACATTACTCAGTTTGACAAGGATACGATAGAAATTAAAAAATTCATATTTTTTTCTCTTTATTACACTAATAAAAAGCAAAAAAACCTAAATAAAGGTACCAAACGAAACTTGAAGATATATATACAAATATTGAGAATACGTTGATTACCTCTCTAAACGCGCAGTGTCAGTATGTTAGAGCACCGAAAGCAAGCTCTTGTGCTGAAAAAAAAAACCTTATATATACTAATTCGCCCATGCTGAATCCAAATATAAAAACCGTTTTTCGAATTACCCCTCGGATCTGGAGAAATAGCCTCTCAAAATTTGGTTTTTAACCCTTTCCAAAATAGTTGAAAAGTGTTTATGACTTTGTTCATTCTGTCTGTCTGTCCGTTCATACGATAACTGCCGTAAAAATGACTTTATCAAAATGAAATTTTAGCACGTTGTTGAGACGGTCTGTGTAACATATGTAAATGTAAATGAATAATATCACCCAATTACAGTTTTACATTGAACCCGGATTGAAGAAGTGAAATACATTGAACTCTATGAGACCTACATTTTCAAGGATTTTTAAAGGAAAGTTAAAATTCACAAATTGCTTTAAAAATTTTAGAAAACATTCAAATTACCCCATAAAATATATAAAAAATTTTGAACAAAATATGTTTAGTAGTTTTCTAAATAAAAATTAAAAGAATAATTGCACCCATATTATATGAAGGGATCATGTGACCCACTTCAAAATAAGATATGGCATCTATCTTTTTTTCCCAGTGCAAAAATCATGATTTTTAAAGTTCTTTTAAATTTGTATTTAGTGTTTCATCCGTCCTAATACCGCTTTATTTTTGCGTATTTTCTGTGCATCTATATTCTGCGCCAACGCAATTACAATATTTTGGAGTTTAAATGATCATCAAACTTTGATTATTTCTGCAAGCCCAATTTTAACGTATGTTGAATGTAAATAAATCAATCTGTAAGATGAGTTGTATAAGGATTGCTGAATTTTTTTAACACAGAAGTATTTAACTCTAGAATCTGGAATATAAGTGATATGATTGAAATATTCATTGATTTTACATAGAGAAGCAGACGATTTTATAGCATTGCCTTTTTCGATGAAGTTTTAAGCATTGAGTTAGAAAGTATTTTTACCTCCATGGCTTTAAGTTTTTAAGTAAAATAAATTATTGCAGTACTGTGATAATTTAAGAAATATCACCGCTGAATGTATTGCATTTTAGAGATGTTTAAATAAAATTGCATTGCATTGGCGTCCATGGAAATCGCCGACAGAGACATTGAACCTGCTGCAGCAGGTGCAATGTTTTTGTCAGCGATTTCCATGGACGCCAATGCCTGCAAAGGATATCGAACTGTTTGGGATAGAGTATGTCAAATACCTGTCTTTTTGTGAGGTTCTTCGTTTGGGGTGGACGCTGTTCCACCCGTAAGCAAAAGGTTGAATGCATTTTTTTCGAAACGGAATTTTCAAAGGTTATACATTTATAAAATGCTCCATGCGTTTTAATTTTTGTCTGAGATGCATGAAATTTAGCAAGAAGACACCTTTCATACTTTTTAATGAAACTGGGAATGCATTTTATAATTGGACTTTATTAAGGTAATTAAAAGTGAATAAGAACCTAATTAAATGATGAAAATTAAGTTTTAATGCAGAAAAATATTTTTTTTTAAAATTAACTTTGTAAAGAATTTAAAAATAAATACCCAAATTTGTTCATAATATGTTTTTGAGTGATCATAATGTAAAATTAATCAAAAATATGAACAGATGGCACGCAAGGAACATTTTCAAATTTTCGCTAAAAAAAATTAAATTAAAAAAAATACAAAATTATAACAAAATTGATAAAAAATTTAATGGTATTGTATATAGTAATGTTAAGAGGAATATTTATGCAAATTTTCACTTTTCTAAGTCAATAAATAAATAAAAAAAATTCAACGTCCACCATCCCCTTAATTATACATTGTCCAAAATATTTTATACCCTTATTAAGAATGGTGGACGATTGGAAAGATAGTAACTTGAGGTAGTGAGTTGTCTAAGTAGACACTGTCTTCCCACATTTCCTTCACGATTCACTACTGGAGGTTTCTGTTCTAAGAGAACTCAAACACGAAATCCCGGTGGTTTAATACATAGAATACTCTTCCCAATGCAGAGGGATGCAGGTTCGATTCCTACGATAGGTGCGGACTTTTATGACCTTTATATTGATTCTAAATGTAGTATTACTTTGAAAAACGAAAATAAAATTAACCGAGTACTGAAAAATTCTAACCATCCAATTACTAATTTTAACCCTTACATATCTAAACATTACAGTGAAAGGGATCTTATAGAATGCAGTAATTTTCCGTTTAAAACATCTGGCATATTTTCTTTCTATTGATGGAACGTAAGGATATGGATGGATAACTCGTAATAGTCGATTGTTGAAATGTGTGGTAAAGCATTAGACACATTTTTAAATTTAAGCAAATTTTGCTCTTTTTCAATCTTCTGGTTTCAAACTTTTATGCAAGCAAAGACGATAAGAAATTTCGTTTTGAATTGCCCTTGTCTACATTCCAAAAATCACCTTTCACATTCACAGGGGAGAAAATCCAATTTTATATATTGTTTTAATAAATAAAATATATTTATTTCGTTTTTTTAACCATAGATTAACAGAGAAGTAAATTTTTCTTAGATTCACCACTTTAGGATTACAATATAATTTTAAAATAATAGACATATAAATATTGAACGTAATTTTGAAGTCAAATTACGGTTTGATTTCTCTAAACACTTCTATTATAATCCTTAAACATCTGCACACCCAAAAGATTTGCCATCCATTTATAGCATGTTCCTTCGTTTCCCTTCGATTATGTCACAGACAAAAAACTGTGACAAAATTAATATGAGACGGCATAGTTGGCAACAATAATTATAATGAAGAGCAAATAAACGTAAATTACATAAACACCTGAGGATTATTACCTATAGTACCAGAATCCTGAAAGATAAAACACAAATGTAGAAACCGTTTGGGAATCATTTAGCAGATGATTTGAAACAGTATCAGGTTAACTATTTTGAGTGATTTGGCGTTTATTTGTCGAGTATTCTCAATGGAGAAGGTAACACATGTGTTACAAAATAATTGATAGCTATTTTTATTAATTAGGCAATTTACCCTGTTTTATTATTCATCTTAAACATTGCGTAATGATCATCAATTTTTATTTTAATTTGTCAGCATTTAAAGTTGGGACCAACCCCATAGCCGCTGCCCCCCCCCCCCCAATAATTTAATTAGTCTCCTAAATTTTCATAGTCAAAACATTTTATATAAACTACAATATACATAAATCCACTAAACATTTGAGACCTGAATTAAAGACATATACATAAAAATTGTCGTAAGTTTTTCTGAATTCAATATACCGATTTATCGGCATAATTAAATGTTAGTCTCTAATCGGTGAATGACAAAAATTATTTTCTCTATCACTTTAGTATCACACCCTGACGTTGAATTAAAAATAAGAATATCACTACTACATCACTTTTGCATCGTACAAGAATTTGTGTGATACGTTTTGTCACATCAAATTCAAAAAACACTTTATTAAAAAATGATATTGCTCTTTTTTGTAGTTTATTTTTTATTTAAACTAGTATTTTTTGTAAAAGTTACAATGTGAAGAAAATTTGGCATTTAGATGACGCGTATTCTTAATAAAAAAATTTTTGATAAATGCATAACATTTTGAAGAATAAGTATAAATTTTTAAATATGTTTTTTATTTTATTGCATGTGTCAGTTTTTTCTACAACGGGTTCTTCAATAACTGCAAATTATTAAAATAATATTCCATATCAGGCGGACAATTTATTCTACCTGTTTTTAAGATGGGGCACACTCTCTTCAGAAAAATATGTCTATGAGAAAATCCGGCATGGCTGGGCTAAATAGAAACAGGAATAAAAATTAGAAAGATCACTTGGAAGTTCCATTTTCCATTTCATTCGTTTATTTTCATCATCTCGTATAAACAACCACCTGATGTCTTGCTTAACCATTCTGTGAGTATTCCGTACGTCAACTTCCTCGTCAGAAGTTTATTTCCTCTCCAACGATGTTTAAACATGCGCTTCCCTCTTACCTATAAGATTAAAAAAAAAGCTATTTCTCAACATTCCCTGTACTATTTTGACAATTCGATTTCGAATATCAGATAACGCCGAAATAACTCATAAAATGCCATGGAATTCTACTGGAACGAGCAAAGATTACGCCATTTTTGCATGACGTCATTCTCATAGTTCCGATTCGCTGGTTATTTACGGTTGTGACTAGCGCCACCTTTTGTCATAGTTTTCGGAACGGTTATCAACATGTTTTCCACTCATGCGTTATGTCATTAAGTTTTTCGTTTGAAATGCGATTTCATTGATTATTTCAGCCAAAAGCAATGTCGACACGTCAAGCGTAATTTGATATAAGAATTCTATGTGTCAAACTATCAAAAGATGAGTCTCAAGAACGGACTAATGCAATGTTTTGTCTACTTTTAAACAATTAGTAAGTGGCGTACCATTATGGGATGGTTCTAGAGGCCCTATTCCAAGCTTGTCGTTCGTTATTACTTTCCTTATATACATAATGTGTAAGAAAAGTATCGTGACGGGGAAAGTATTGTGATGTCGAAAATTCGAATTCGAGTTTTCGACGGGAGAGCACGTTTCAAGCATCCCTGATCACGAATCGAACATTTTTGAAGTGATGCCTGTGTGTGTGTGTGTGTGTGTGTGTCAGTGAGACTGTGGAGACGATATGTCACGAACGAATGGAGCGATTCGAATGAAATTTGGTACAAAAATCACAATCCGTGAATACTGGAAGCCTATTGTTTTAAAACACAATCAAATGTTCAGAATCCCCCCTTAAATTTTCGAGTGAAATTTTGAAAAAATCGTCAAAAAGTCAAAACCTTTAATAAAGTTACGCAAATAGACATTTCCTATGTAATTTTTCCTTAGAAAACGATTGACATAAACTTTAGAACACTAGCATGAACCGTTCTCGAAATATTGCACATTTTTTTCAAATAAATTCATCAAAAAATCCCACAAATTAAATAAAAGCATATTAACTGTTAAGAAATAGATTCACTTTTCATATGTAATAGCATGCGATAAATTTGGTGGTGGCATTCTTGTGGATCTAACTCGTTCCATTCACCAGAAACAATACTTTGAGTAATAATTTTGTATTTGAACGCCAATAGTCATTTATCCGCTGTAAGAATAACTTATTTCTCCATCCATAATGCTTGGCGAGATTTTGGCGACGAATTTAGCGTAATGTCTCCAACTTGGCGACATTTTTAAATGTTGCCAAATTAACGAAAATCTCGCCAAATGGATAAAAATGACGACTCATTGAAGAAAATGGAATAGAAAATATCTTGGATAGAAAATAAGTATCTACTATAATAATAATATTTTTTAACTGCAAAAGTTGTAAATTCATTGCATTATATAAGGAAAATCATGTGCTGCCCACATCAGATTTTTCTTTTTTCGACCCAGCCGTCCGACCTACACGAAGGTTTAAAGTATCTGTTTGGACGGCCGAAATAGTACCACCCAATTTGTAACCCAGTGGGGACACCATCCACAGGGACCGTACCCTCCTGCTCCTACCACTAACCTTGCAAAGGGATTATGGAACCCACAAATTTAAAGTGCCCTTACTCCGCGTAGAAACGGGGATAGATTGGAAAGTGCCTATCATCAAACTCTTGTCCGCTGAGTGCAATCGCCTTGCCTTAACTACTGGGTTATCCCGCCCCTCGTTCGTTGCTCTGTATCAGTTTATGGAGGACGCTTATATATAGGGGTTACAAACGCTATTATGTTTTGAATGTGAGTTTCTTTCTTTCGACCCAAACCGTCAGACTTACCCAAATGTGTAATAAGTATCTGTTTGGACGGGCGGGATAGTGCCACCCAATTTAGACCGGAACCCAGTGGGGGGCGATATCCACAGTGGTCGTATCCTCCATCCCCTACCACCCACTTCTCAGAAGGACTTTCAGACCCACATAATTAACGTGCCCGTATTCTGCGTGAACACGGTGACAGGCAGAGGCGGGAACCGAACTCGGGTTCTTCGAGTGCAATCCCGGTGCCTTAACCACTGGACAGTCCGGTTCCTGAATGTGAGTTTATCGCTCCGCTGTAGGTACGCCCTGACATTATTTCACGCAGGGCCATAGCGCCAAACCAGAAAAATTATTCCCCTCGAAAAGTCCATCAAATTATGCATACATATTGAACCATATTTTTCAGAGCAAATATTGTTTAAACTATTTTGTCTAATTTAGGAATTTTAATGCAATATTTTTACAAGCATGATCTTCTGAACTTGCTTGTCCATTTTTAAATGTCTTCTTTCCCTCTTTTTCTCCTTCAAAAAGTATGTAAAACATGAGAAATGGGGAAATAAACTCTCAAAGTTTTATGTTTTGATAAATTGTATAAGAACCAGAATCAGATAGAAATTTTGGAATGCGCGTGATTATATTAAAAACAATGTTTATAACATGATTTTCATAGTAATGGGTTAAGAAACGTAACTGTTTCGAACCATGTAGAAGAAACGTTACAGCACGAAAAGTAAAAGGTGTAATTTCCAAGTTGCTAGAAATACCTAAGTCTCAAAAAATTGTTACTTTCCTTATATGCATATAATGTATAAAGCAAAGTATTGTGACGAGATCGAAAATTCTAATTCGAGTTTTCGACGGGAGAGCACGTTTCAAGCATCCCTGAACACGAATCAAGTGTTTTTGAAATGATGTCTGTATGTGTGTGTGTGGGTGGGTGTGTGGGTGTGAATGTATGTGTATGTGTGGTGGGTGTGTGTATGTGTGTGTGTGTGTGTGTGTGTGTGTGTGTGTGTGTGTGTGTGTGTGTCAGTGAATTTGTGGAAACGATAACTGACGAACGAATTGAGCGATTCGAATAAAATTTGGTACAAAAATTATAATCCATGAATACTGGAAGCCTATTGTTTTTATACGCAATCAGATATTCAGAACCCACCAAATTTTCGAGTGAAATTTTGTAAAAAAAACCTTAAAAAAATTAAAACCTTTAATAAAGTTACGTAAATAGTTAATCCTTATGTAATTTTTCATTAGAAAACGATTGCCATAAATTTTAGAACGCTAGCATGAACCGTTCTAGAGATATTGAACATTTTTCAAATAAATTTATCAAAAAATCCCATAAATTAAAAAAAAATATTAACTGTTGAGAAACATGTTCACTTTTCGTATGTAATATCATGCGATAAATTGGGTGACACCACTCTCGTGGATCTAGCTCGTTCCATTCATGAGAAAAGATACTTTGAATAATACTTTTGTATTTGAACGCCAATAGTCATTTTTCTGCTATAAGAATAACTTATTTCTTCGTCCATAACGCTTGGCGAGATTTTGGCGATGAATTTGACGGAATGTCGCCAACCTGGCGACTTTTTTAATTCTGCCAAATTAACAAAAATCTCGCCAAATGGATAAAAATGACGCTAAATCACTGAAAATGGCGACTAATTGACGAAAATACAATGTCTTGGAAAGAATATAAGTACCTACTATAAGATTAACATATTTTTTTTTACTGTAACAGTAGTAAATTCATTGCATTATATACGGAAAGTCATGTGCTGCCCACATCAGATACTTTTAGTAGTTTTTAAGGATTGTGGTAGACGCATATGGTCTATGCAGAACGGGGACATAAAAATACAGTAATATAATTTAATTTTTAATTTAAATTATTTTTATATGATTTTACCCTGTAAAGTGAGTTTCAATAAAGATAAATTAAGAAAGTACATATAAACTGTATAACCTGTAGTATTGTGAAAAGGCGCGCCAAAAACTTCTCGCCAAATTTCTGTTTACACGGCTGAAAGCAATCATTTCATGCGTGGGTGAATCTAAACAAAGCGGCTAATCCATATCGTTACATAAACATTAAAAAACACTCGTATTTATTTATCTGTTTATTTTCAACATTTTGAGTTCAGCCAATCGTGTATTTTATAAACTGATATTATATTTTAAAACATTAATAACTGCTCAGCAACACATTTTTATAAAACTCTTCAAAATCATTTCTTTAAAATATTTTGGTTTAAACAGCCAAAAACTTTCTTTTAATCTGTAATAGCAATTTTTGAGTTTATAGCCATTCGTGTATTTTATAAACAAGAAATTTATTTTTAAAATATCGGTAAATGTTTAGAAACGCATTTCAATAAACTTCTTCATAACTATTTCTTGTAAAATAATTTTATTTTTTCACCAAGGATTTTCTTTTAATCTCCAGTAGCAAAATGGAGTATATTGTACCAGAAAACACTTTTAGATTCACTTACAAAATGTGAGACGTTCTGCAATTATTTCAAATTTTCTATTCGAGAAAAGGTGACAAAAATTATCTCAAATTCCCTGTTTGCTAAAATTCTATAACACGTTTGCAGTGATAGTCATTAAAATCCTCTTGTAAAATAGAAAATATTTTCTAGTACTTTGTAAAACTAAATCAATTCTACCTCCACAGTTGTTCTACTACGACAGTTTTTCTACTACCACAGTTTTTTTTACTACCACAGTTTTTCTACTACCATAGTTTTTCTCTAAATTTAAGGAAAAAATTAACTTTCTCTAAAAGATTTCTATCTAACTTAATTTCTATATATTATCTATTAAATGGGAAAAAGTATTGTTTTAGAAATATAAGATATTGATGGAAGTACACTTGTTGAGACCTCCTGAACACTTTCAAACATTTATGAAATGGTATCACTCTGTGTGGTGTAAATGAGATTTGAGCATAATAAGTGAATAATAAATCCACACTGTAATGTTTTGCATTTAGGTTTTATATAATATTCATTACCCCTAATCTGCTCAATTAGAATCTCGTTCACCAGCCTATCTGATCTGTCGTCAACTTGGAAAATAAACTTTTGAAGTAACTCTGAGCTTTAATTAATTGCAATCCATTTTATATAAACTGCGTATAATGTTCTGGTACTATTGAGCACTTCCGCTTATAACGGAAATACAGTTAATAATACCGTAGAACGGAATTTAAAGTAAATCTCTCAAATGGCTGCAAAAATATCTAATAGGTAAAATCATCGTTAAAAATACATCGCAAAATAAATTAGTAGCTGCATCAAGCAGTTTTAGAAGCAAAAATTAGCCTCCTTATTGAATTGCTGACCAAGAATAGCAATTGTGAGTTCTCATATCAAAAACAACACACCCGATATGGCTGAACTGCCATTAAAGATTAATGTATTTCTTTTAAACCAACATTCTCAAAATATTTTTTTTTTACACTCGCATTGAAAGGTAAAGATTCTTTACGACTGCATTTTTTGAAGACCTATATTTTCTTGAGATAACATCACCTGTTTGTTCCTGACATATGCTAGAACAAAAAAAGTTTAGTATTTTTAGCAATGTTTCCTCACTTCGATACCAAATTTTTAGGAGTTAATTTCATCTACCGTAGAATTGCGTCGTTAATAACAGCATAAAAAGTTCATTAAAAATATCAACCGGTTTCAAAGTAAGAAAGTAACCTCCTTCTTCAGGATAGATATACAGAGAGAAACCGCTCCTGCAAAAACAAGAACACGTGTTATCAATAAATAGTTGCATAACGTAACCCAGGAATGAAGCTATTGCCAAACAAAAATTCGACAATATGAAAAGTAAAATCTGGAAGAAAGGAAGAACATCAGAAGGATTTAAACTCTCTCAAGTGAATATTTACTGATTTATCGTGAAATAAGGGATAGGCTAAAAATCATGTATATTTATGTATGAGATGTATACTTATGTAAGAGAAGTGGCGTCATCTCTCCTGGTTTTTGATAATATAACAGCTCTCATTCTTAAAGTTTTTGAACAAAATATGGGTCTCCATATTTTCTAAAGTTATATGAAAGTTGCGCTGTGTGATACTTATTTAAAGCTTAAATATGTGATAAAAATATTTTTAATAACTTTATAAGATCAATGGAAAAACAATTGATTAACTTATTCAATAAGTAAAATTATTCAACGTAATTAATCCCAAGTGTTAAATTACAATGCAGAATACAGCTGTTTTGATGACACATGAACCTCCTTTCTTCAGTGTTGAAACGACCAACAAGCCTGAAGTCAAACTCCCCGTTTTATCTTTTAGACGCGTTTATTGATCTGTTTTAGCACTGGAAAAGGGAATTCAACGCATAATCGAAATAGCTGTATATTGTGTTACAACTTAATTTGATCAATAAATAAAAAATCCTTTGTGCAAATGATAAGAAAAACTTGAGTAACGTATTTAAACGCAAATTAAATAACAATGCAGCATGCAAATGTTTCGAAGATACAGTAGAGATCCAGCGCATCCTCGAAATAGCTGTATGCTACATTGTTATTATATTTGCTTTTAAATACAGTGCTCAAGGATTCGATGATTCAGCGCTGGACCCCGAAACAGCTGTATGCGACATTGTTATTCTATTTCTGCATAAATACATTGCTCAAGGATACGCTGGATTCTCGAAACAATTGCATGCTTCATTGTTATTCTATTTGTACTAAAATACATTGCTCAAGATTTTATTGATTTTATTTTTGCTTAATTGCGTTGCTTAATTTTTACTTAATTTGAACACAAACAGTGTTTACTTTTCGATGCCTCATTTAATGCCTATTCTTGCCAATTTGATAATAATCTTGGTTGATTGGCCTAAAGGCAGTGTTTTTCAAACTGTTTTAGTCGCGGAACACTTTTTGAAATTCACAGGCTTAGGGTTATAAGTATAACTTACTATTATACACTGCAGATTGTTACAGAAAAATCCTACTTGCCAAGCAGAATTATAATTTCCAGTGCATAAACTTCTATTATATTGTTTTCGAAATGAAAAATGAAGCAAAGTGAAGAAAGAAAAAAAATAGAAAGAAACATTTGTTCTTTTTAACACATTCCAGAAAACACTGGCCTAGGGTATAAGTACAACTTACTGTTATACACTGCAAAGTGTTACAGAAAAATCCTGCCTGCCAAGCAGAATTATAATTTCCAGTACATAAACTTCTTTTAAATTGTTTTCAAAATGAAAACTGAATCAAAGTGAACAAAGAAACATTTGTTCCGTGGAACACACTTTGAAAAACACTGGCCTAGGGTATAAGTATAACTTACTATTATGCGCTGCAAACTGTTACAGTAAAATCCTGCCAGCCAAGCATAATCATAATTTCCAGTGCATAAACTTCTTTTAAATTATTTTCGAAATGAAAAATGAAGTAAAATGAAGAAAGAAAAAAGATAGAAAGAAACATTTGTTTGCAACAAACTTCTTACAAATTCCCAACTTGTTCAAGAACGACCAAATAAAATAAATAGGTGTCTGTGTCGAGAGCTTCCACACAGAAAAACTATTCATCTGCGTCTCGTATAAGCCTTAGCTGAGCCGCAGGGTCACTTCATTATAGAATTGCTATTCTCTTCGCAGCCGGCATTTCTCATTTGCTTTTCCACTAATACGCTTCTAAGCGTATTATGCGCTCCAGTAAACTTAACTTTGACGGAAATTATGAAGAACATGGCTGCTTTCGAAACTTAAGTGCTCTTGAAAACAACGCTTGAGCGGTTGTGTATATTGTTTTACGTGGAGTAAAATATTATCCGTATCTAATGTATAATTAAAACAGTAAAAAAAATAAATTATCCAATTTCGTTTCCTGGTATTATCGACATTTTGTCGTACGTGTTGAAATAAAACATGACATTTTGTACTTAAAAAAAATGTAATACCTTGATTATTATTTTTAAAAAATTGTTTCCATTTTTCCTTTAATGTTTAATATCGAGGATTGTGGAAATGAAATTATTCTGTTTTAATGATATTCAAGAACAGTCTTGAAATTATTTCACGTTTATTAATAAGGTGGTTGGTGAATTTCCGTATTTGCTTCTTCTCGCACCCTTCATCTTTTATTTATTTTCTAGTTTTAAAAGACATGAAAGTACTGTTATTAAAATTAAGCTTCAAGTTGATTAAGTTTTAATAGTTTAGGTTTATTAGTATTAAGTTAAAAGTTCAAGTTTATTAGTATTAAGTTAAAAGTTCAAGTTTATTAGTATTAAGTTAAAAGTTCAAGTTTATTAGTATTAAGTTAAAAGTTCAAGTTTATTAGTATTAAGTTAAGCTCAATGATCACAAGACTTAAAGTATAAATCTATCAACCACTAATAGTTATTAATCAAAATGCTTATTGCTTATTAATAACTAATGATATATAATCAAATATTTTGAATCCTTAGTGAAATATTTCTGACTACGCCACTGACGTATACATTATACATTAGTGGCGTAACCACAATTTGATTGATGTACCATTGCATTCATTGATACCATTAATTACAGTAAATTATCCATTTTTAATTTAAAGTATTTATCTAGTACTATTATTATTACAATTACTATAACTTGTTAATCAAAATAATTATTAATTATTAATAATTGACGATATTTAATAAAATACTTTCAACACCCAGTGATAATTTTCTGGCTGCGTCACTCTATATTTCCTTTGAACTACGTTGCGAATCTTTTCCAGAATATTTACTTAAAATTGCATGTCATTGAAAATCATGATTGCATCGATACTGTATATAGAATTCCTCTAAGGGGTGTTTCTTCAAAGGAGAGAAATAAAAATATTAATGCACAAAATACGCTGCGGTCAATGAAATTAGTACCGACCTTTAACAACTCAAAGAGCATGAGAGTAATTATGCACTGTTAGACTTTGTCGTATACTTGATTACCTACTTAAGTAACACATATGTAATTAGTGCCGCTAATTAGTGCTTGTGGTGGAAATTGCAGCGCATGACATCTATTTGCAGCCACTCGTAACTAATATTTTTCATAGCAAGTTTTAGAAAATACTTATTCAAATAGTGTCTGTAACAAATGGATTTCAGTATAATATAGAAACTGAATAGTAAGTTATTGGATGAAATCTTCATTTCAATCGCACGGAACAGTTAATTTTTGAGAATACATATACTCGTATTTGAGTTATTATTAGATTGATTTAATTTGAAAACCTGCGGTCCGTAGTAAAATTTTATTACAAATTTTCCTGCGATACATTGCTTGGAAGGAACCGGAAAGAATCTAATATACCTTGCTCCTGGCAAAGTCTTTAAGCAATAACTCAAAAAATCTGATGTGGGTAACACAAGACTTTCCCTACGACTCAAATTCATTCTCTCGTTCGTCACTTTATAATTCATTGAATTGCGTTTAATAGCACAAAATGGCAGGAATCATTATTTGAAATTATACAGAATTTATGGTTTTATTTCAACTTTCCTTTTCAATTGGCGATTGGACATATTTTAAAAGGCGACGAAGCAAAAATGCCAAAAAACTAAAATATATCGAGAACGGTTAGTCCTAAAGATGTTTCATTTTTTTTTTCGTAGCCGTTAAAAAATTAAGGATAAAATAAGCATTTAATTGATACATTCGAGCACACTTAACCTTTTATCTTTTATTTTGGCAATTTTTCTAGCCATTTCGCAAAGAAATAAGGCAGTTGGTTCTATTTTTCCGAATCGTACCAAAATCTAATCAGTACCAGAGTATCTCACAGGCGATTTTCCGACCGAATTTTGTGAAACGTGGTGAACAAGTTTTTCAGCTAGAGTGTATAAATTATTTTTTGAATACAGACCGCAATTGATCGTTTTAAGTATGAAGTCTAAGTGAGAAAAGCACCATTCTGTACATAAACAAATCAAACCTAGACAATTTCCTAGAAAAATTTAAATTTCTCTAAATTATAAGAACTGATATTTCATTATTTATCACTTTCACTATACAATACATAGTATGTATATATATATCACACGTAAACAACTTATATATTAAAAAATAATCACTTAGCAATATTACAAACTTAGCAGCAAATATTGCGCAAGTAGTGGTATATGGAATGTGTTTTTCTACATATATAATATATAATACAGCTTGTTTATTAAATACCTGAGATTATTAATTCTTTTTCCTTTAAGGCATTTACAAAATTCATGGTATAGTGCTGCCATCCGTTCTTTTTCATTTCATTTTTTTTTTCAGCATTTTTCTAATGGTAATTCTCGGGTATATATTACAAGCAAAAATCAAAATCTTCGATTATATATATATATATATATATATATATATATATATATATATATATATATATACAGGGTGATTCTATACTTCGAAGCAAAAGTAAAACGCTATAAAAAAATATCTATGGGTCGGAGAGACATGCGATTTGCAGATTAATATTCACCGTGGTGAGGGATTTTGTATGGCATGAAAAACCATAGTTCAAAATCTCGATACTAGGGGGCGCTGCTGCAAAGAAAACAATGCGAGGTAATAATTGTGAAATGAGATATTTTTTTTCAGCATGTTTTACAGCTGCAAGTGCTCAATGGGCCAACCACATTATTCCAGTACTGAGTGCAGTCGCGGTATTACGGCTGATACAGCATATCAACGAGAATGGCTGCTACCTCCTGCCGTAAGGCATCTTTCAGTGCTGGTAAGGACTGGGGATTTCGTCTATAGATTCGTGATTTTAAGTATCCCCACAACCAGAAATCACAGGGTGTGAGATCTGGGGATCTCGCAGGCCATTCATGTGTGCTATGCCTCCTCAATAGGTGATCGGCGCCAAACGTTGATCATAGCAACTCCATCACTTGACGTGTCGTATGGGGTGGTATTCAATAATGTTTTTGTCTGATCCTAATTTTGCGTTACGTAAGCGATATAAGTTACCTGCATGGCTTTATCTGCAGCAGCACCCCCTAGTGTCGAGATTTTGAACTAATTTTTTTTTTATGCCATACAAAATCCTCCGCCACGGTGAATATTAATCTGCAAACCGCATGTCTCTCCGACCCATAGATTTTTTTTTTCACGTTTAACTTTTGCTCCGAACATTTGAATCATCCTGTATATATATATATATATATATATATGTGTGTGTGTGTGTATGTGTACAATTATTAGGAGTCCGATTGATTTTTTAGACATATAACATTGTAGAAAGATTTGATTTTTTTACTTTCCTTACAATACACGGCATATGTAAAAGGAAACTATGCAGAGTCCCCTTCGAGGATATTAGCTTGCAGTTTCGCCCTGGTAGATCGACGGCTGACCAGTTCGGAGATCCATGGTTCGATTCCCGGTTGGAGCAGCAAGGCTGTTTAAAATAGCGATCGGACAAATCATCCCTGTAGGTTAGTACAAAGATGTCGGAGGTCTGAAAGTGACCCTAATGTGACTAGTATTCAGTGGACACAAAGATTGAGCGCTGATTTCAAAATTGAAATGATAATGACCACGCAGAGAGGAAGCTAACCTGGATAAAAATAGTATTAGCAGGAGGCTAACCTGAGGTAAAAATAGCAGGAGGTAGTCAGTCAGATTGCCGGTTGCCGTCCAATCTGACATTAGAAGGTAGATAATGCAAAGTCCACTTCCACGATAAGAGCTTGCAATTTTGTCTCAGTAGCTCAACGATAGAGCGTCGGCTGATCAGTTCGGAGATCCAGGGTTCGCTTCCTGATTGGGGCAGCAAGGCTCTTTACAAGTATTGAGATGGGTTAAAAACGCAACTCACGGATTTCTATCATTTTGCGCGTTTTGACAAGCCATGAATACTAGTCAATAACATTTACAATTATGCTGTGTTGTTGTTGTTGAGACCCAGACCGTCCGAACTATCAGAAAGGTGTAAGGTAACCGTTTGGACTGCCGGGAAGTGCCACTCAATTTAGACCGGAACCCAGTGGGGGAGGCATCCACAGGGACCGTACCCTCCTTCCCCTACCACCAACCTCTCGGAAGGACTTACGGACCCACATGTTTAACGTGATCGTACTCCGCATGAACACGGCGGCAGTTGTGGCAGCGTGCAAATCCAACGCGCAAACCACAGGGCTACCGCGCCCGAAATGTGCCAACAGTACGCGGTGTTCCCAGGTGGTCACCCACCCAAGTACTAACAGCGCCCAATGCTGCTTGACTACAATTATGCTGTGTGTCTGTCTACGGGAAGGACAAGGCTGAATAAATCGAGCGGGTCAAATGAGATATTGCACAGCCGTTTCAGTCGATAACTGTAAGAGTCTTGATGGCTTTTCTGATTAGACTGGGAAAAAAGAAGTATTTTTTTTTCGAAAATAAAATCATACGTAAAATGGAATTATATTAAAAATATTAAATAAATAATGGTTTTATAGATAACATATCAAAATAAAATAATATTTAAGTGTTATTCATGTATAAACAATACAGTGTATATACAAAATAATTTTAGGATCGCGTTCCCATCGTAAATGCATCGGTATTAAGATATTTAGCATAAGATATGGAGCACGAAATAGCCCGTACTTGCAATTACAGAAAGAAAACTTGTTATAGCACACAATTTTGTGAACTGGTGAAGAGAGCTAAAAATTTTTAAACCTGTCCGATATCTGCAGATGCTAGTATATACCTGCAATTCGAAAGCGATATTAGCTTTGAAAACGCGTTGTAAAACGGGTTTCTTCGAGTATGAATATTATTTTACTTTCAGGAGTAAAAAGTACAGCTTTTTTCTGTAGTTTGCGTGTTTCTTTTACAGCTTTGGGAATTATTTCTGACATAATGCAATTTATCTCGCGGCTATAGTTTCTATAGCCTTGTTCCGGAAAGATATTCTTTTCTCGAAAGAGCCTCTGGAAACTTGAATCTAGTAACTTTCTGTAATGCCATTCAAGGAAAAATACGGGTGAGGGTAAAACGTTACGTGTTAAAACTGTTTTCGACTCGAATACTAACATGCTTCGTGCCTTGGAGTCTCTTTAAAAAACTATTCTATTCTTGTCAGTTTTAATGTTCGATAATATAAATTTCAATAGAATCATGTTTATTAGTTATCCAATCTCATTATTTTCTTATTCTTTGCTCTCTGACCTCATTCTCCTCCTCTCCCACATACCATTCACCTCTCCCGGATATTATATTCTTCCTCATTCTCAACTAGGATTCCTCATAATCTTCTTCCTCATTCTCAACTAGGATTCCTCAATATCTCCTTCCTCATTCTCAACTAGGATTTCTTATTATCTTCTTCCTCATTCTCAACTAGGATTCCTCATAATCTTCTTCCTCATTCTCAACTGGGATTTCTTATTATATTCTTCCTCATTGTCAACTAGCATTCCTCATTATCTTCTTCCTCATTCTCAACCGGATCTCGTTCCCAACTCCTGTATCTCATTCTCTTCTCGTTCTCAACTCCCGTATTTTTTTCTCAAATACTTTCTTCTCCTCTTCCAGATTTCATTCTCATCTTCCAGACCACATTTTCTCTCCCGGATGTCATTTCGTCTCGCGAATCTCATTCTCCTCTCAGTCTTAACTTCCTCTCATCATTTTCATTCTCAACTCCCTGATCTCATTCTTCTCTCTCTGATTCTCTTCTTCTCTTCCAGATCTCATTCTCTCCCGATCTCATTCTTCTCTCCCGGATCTCATTCTACTCTCATTTCCAACTCTTGGATCTCATTCCCAACTCCTGTACTTCATTAACTGCCTAACTTTCTTGCTAGAATTTATAAAGAAATATTTTAACTGAGATTCGATTAAACTAATAAGACAATTGTTTTCCCTTCTGTATTTGAAGTGAATCTTGCATTATATTCCTTTATATTTCAAATCAATGGGCAACTTCTTATTTACATGGCATCCCTTTTATTTTGTTGTTTTATACTGAATATAATTATTCTCGTCGTGCATAGAAACTGCTGCCACAGATAGTGGGATCGTTAAAAATTTCCAATTTCCATGTAATTCAGACCGCAGTCCTTCCTTGAATCTAACCTGCTGTGTTCGAGCGGCATTGCATAAAACTCGTATCGTAGCGGAGATTAGATCCATTTATCTCCAACTGGCCACTATGCCCATTAAGCTGATAAGCCGATAGTCTTTCCTTCTATGTCTGAAGTGGATCTTACAGAGATTAATTTAACTTTTTTCTATGAAATTTTTATAACTTTATAACGACAAGTTGCAACAAGAAAGATCAATCATGCATAAAGCATTGATATGAAATACTTTGCAACTGCAATGCAATTTTGTTTAAACATCTCTAAAATGCGATACATTCAGCCGTGATATTTTTAAAACATCACAATTCTACAATAATTTATTATATTTGAAAACATCATCGAAAAAGAATGAACTTTATTCAAATAACGTCATCGAAATATAAATCGCCTGGTTCTCTATATAAAAGTAGTAAATATTTCACTCAAAAACTTTTTTCCATTCCTTTCATTCAGCGGCGATATTTTGAAATTATCACAATGGTACAATAATTCATTTTATCTAAAAATTTAAAAGATAGAGGTAAAAGTACTTTCTAACTCCATGCTTAAAACATCTAAAAATGCAATACTACATTGTCTGCTTCTTCATATAAAATCAATAAATGTTTCATTCATGTCAGCTATATTTCAGACTCCAGAGCTAAGTAATTTTGCGATAAAGAAATTCAGCAATTCTTATACAGCTCATCTTACAGCTTAATGTGTTTACATTCTCCATACGTGAAATCTCCATACGTGAATCAAAGTTTGATGATTATTTAAACTCAAAAATATTGTAATTGCGTTGGCGCAGTATATAGATGCACCTCATATCACCTATATTCCAGACTCCAGAGCTAAATACTTCTGTGTTAAAAAAAATTCAGCAATTCTTATACAACTCATCTTACAGATTGATTTGTTTACATTCTACATACGTTAAAATTAGGCTTTATTGCAGAAATAATCAAAGTTTGATGATCATTTAAACTCAAAAATATTGTAATTGCGTTGGCGCAGAATATAGATGCACAGAAAATATGCAAAAATAAAGGGGTATTAGGACGGATGAAACACTAAATATAAATTTTAAAAGAACTTTAAAAATCATGATTTTTGCACTGAGAAAAAAAGATAGATGCCATATTTTATTTTGAAGTGGGTCACTTGATCCCTTCATATAATAAGGGTGCAATTATTATTTTAATTTTTATTTAAAAACTACCAAACATATTTTACTCAAATTTTTTTTATATTCTATGGGATAATTTGAATGTTTCCTAAAAATTTCAAAATAATTTACGAATTTTAGCTTTGCTTAAAAAAATGTTTGAAAATTTAGGTCCCATAAGGTTCAGTGTATTTAATTTTTTCAACCCGGGTTCAATCCAAAACTAATTGAGTGATATTATTCATTTACATTTCCGTATGTTCCACAGACCGTCTCAACAACATACTAAAATTTCATTTTGATAAAGTCATTTTTACGGCAGTTATCGTGCGAACGGACAGACAAACAGACAGAATGAACAAACTCATAAACACTTTTTAACTGTATTGTAAAATGTTAAAAAAATTGAAGTTAAAATCAAGGACATCATCTTTTATTATTTATATATTAGTGCTATTCAAAATTAATAATGCGAGCAATATGTAAATAAATATGTAAAAAAGTATGTATGAGCAATATGTAAAAAAATTTTCGTAATTTATTGCAACTTAAATTTAATATTGAATTTTGAGTCGTTATTCTACAAACAATGTTGTCAGATGATTTTTTAATCATATGAATCTATGAATGTAGAAGAAATATTTCCTCATTTCTTTACTACTAATGCAATTTAAAAGAGAGATATTATAAAGCAAGAACCAGAGAGGGCCATACTGCTAACAAAGGAATGTCTTTCATGGAAGACTTTCTAAAGTAAACAGCTTCTAATTTAAACTAGAAAATCTTGTAGGCAGTCAAGGCCAAAACACCATTAACATTCATTTATACTGGCAGCTCCCCGCACATTATATACTAACGTAATTGTTCCTAGTCGAATTGTAAGATTCTCATACTATTGTTTTCTATAGAAAATGATTCTATAAAAATCTCTAACTTAAAATACTTTGAGTTCTAATCATGATAATTACTAAATAGTCTATTTAGTTCTATTGTAGTTCTTTTACATAATGTATCTACACATAAAATTTGACAGCGGTAGACGCATTTGTTCCTAAATTATCATATCTGCACCAAACACCGCGGACATCTATCTAAAAGTGTTCCAAAGGGGTTTATGCGGTCTTAAAACATGTTCGAAAATTTCAGACAAACAATAATTTTGTTATACGGCAATACGTCAAAATAAAAGGTTAGTTTATAAAACCCAACATACGTTTAAAACCATTGTTTCTTGAATGATGATATGAAGTTTCTAAACGATCTCGTTTAATTAAATTTGGCGGCAAAAAGAAATAATCCGATGCACGAAATTGAGGAAGTGGAGAAAGATCGCAAATTAGAATTTCAATCTTGAAAACATGCCGGCGTGTTGCATTTTTATTTATTTATACACGTGCTCACATGATTAAATTGGTTTTGTTGTTCCGTTTATGCCAGGGATTGTTGAGAAATAAAGAATATAATTAAATTCTGTAAAACACTGCTTAATTTAAACGTGAAGCAATGTGTTTGTGAGAAATTAATTGTATACAGCTGTTCCCTCTCTCTTTCGAGTAGCCATTTTATTTGTCACTTTTACTTTCTTCCCATTGAAATTCCAATTTGAGGCCATTTTTAGTGAATGAATTCCGACACGCTAACTATAATTAAGTTCTCATTCAGTTCTTTCTGAATGAAGCCTTTTAGAATAAATGATTGAATATTTCACGCCGCGAAATGAGAATTAAATCGCTGTTATTATTCACACCTGAGTACATTATTAAAAAGTTTTATGTCTAATTTAGGATGAATGGGAAAATAATTTGAATGCTTGTCATTGGCTAATGACAGTTATGTCAAAAAAATTTGATTCTTGTCTCCTTTTAGACGGCAGAATAATGTAGAATTAGATCTTGCATTATGTGAAAAATATCTGTTATTGCTGTGATAATGTATTTATTATCTTTCAGATAATAATAAAAACATATTAGTAATACTATTTTTAGTGGAGGTGCTATTATTTAAATTCCGTGCGCAAATCTTCATATTTTGACTGATTCTTTTTTTTTTAATTTGGTATGTTTATTCTTTATTTCACTATGAGCAACCAAGTCGATAATTTGAGTTTCTAAGATCATGGATTGTCGAAATATTAATAAAAAACTTAAAAATAAACCTACCAAAACTCTCATGCAGACGATATTTCCCCGAAAACTTATTTGAAGAATAATTACATTAATAATGCATCACGATAGTTAGCAACATCGTTACATTAAATTAATTTATACGGCAGACGATTTGTATTCCATTTATACGATTTAAATAATAAATAAATGAATATAAAAATAAATTTTATAAATGAACGGAATTATATTGTTGGTTGGATTATATTAGTTACGACTTTTGGGTGCATGATTACGGGAATTATTCATATTTTCAATTTCAAGTCATCTGTTTTATTTTGGTAAAGATTTATCAAACTCATTTATTTTCTGTTGTGTTTAACCTATAGTTAAAACGGAATAAAAACGGTAGCATTATACCAATTAAGTGATAATAAAGCAATAAAATTTTAGGGCTTCTGTTGACTTTCAAATATCATGAGTCATGCATAACACAACACCATTGTGTCGAATAACAAACTTTATGTTTCTTTAGACACCAATATATGGTGCTAATTCAATTGAAATATTTTTTTTGTCTTTGTTAGATGCCTCAACGGTATTGATGTGGGAACCAATTTAAACAATGAACTATGCGTGTTCAACTCATTTTTATTTTAGGATTGTAATATTGTATGTTATAGTTTGCATTTGCCAGCACCTGCACACAAATTATTGTTCATTAAAATCCCCTCAAATGTTATAATTCAGAGACAAAATGTTGTAAAATTTACAAAAGTATAACGAATAACCTATGTCCAATTAAAAAAATAATAAATGCAAAACGCAAATGTATTGGACGCTCCTTTTAATTTGATACTTGTTTTCTACCTTTACACCTAGTATTAGTCGGCATTTCAGATTCACAGCAAATAAAGCTTACAGAAAAAATCTGATGTGGGCAGCACATGACTTTCCCTGCAGACTCCAATTCATTTTTTCTATATTTCTTTAAGAACTTATTAAATTGAGTTTAATTGCACAAAATGACACTAAATTTGCATTTTCAATTCAATTTTTACTATTATTTGGTAATTGGACATTTTTCCAAAGGCGGCATAAAAAAATGCGAAAAATCTCAAATATCTCGAGAACGGTTAGTACTAGAGTAATAGAGTTGTTCCTATTATTTTCCTCGTCAAAAATTACGTATAAAACAAGCGTTTAATTGAGACATTTGAACATACGTAGTCTTTTAGATATTGGCGATTTTTGCGGGCCATTTCGTAAAATAAGACAGGTTGTTCTTTTCTTCCGAATCGTACCAAAATCTAATCAGCACTAGAGTATCCCACATCTGATTTATCTACCAAATTTTGTGAAATTTGATCAATTTTTATTTCAGCTAGAGTGAATACATGAGATTTTTGCGGGTCATTTCGCAAAAAAAAGCGGGTTCTTTTTTTCCGAATTGTATCAAAAACTAATCAGAACCAAAGTATTCTACAAGTGATTTATCTACCAAATTTTGTGAAATTTGATCAATTAATATTTCAGCTAGAGTGGATACATGATATTTTTGCGGACTATTTCGCAAAAAAAGGCGGGTTTTTTTTTTCGAATTGTACCAAAAACTAATCAGCACCAGGGTCACACCCAAGGGTCTTACCTACCAAATTTTATGAAATTCGGTCCATTAGTTTTTGAGTTAGAGTGGATGCATACATTGCACAGACACACATACAGACAGACAGACAGACACACAGACGTCACGCTAGAAATAGTTTTTTCGTATTCTAGAGGTCTCGAAACGTGTAGATCCGTCGAAAACTCGAGTTGCGATTTTCGACATAATTCCAATACTTTCCCTTTACATTACCATGTATTGCAAGGAAAGTAATAACTCATAGATAGCAATACTGGTTATTAAATGCAGTGAAAATTCTATTTGCAAAATTTATTTTACATATTTACAGCCCAATACTGAAAAAAAAGTTGATTTCCCAGGACAGCAAACCTGAAGAAGATCAAATATTTGAGTTCCTTTTTCAACAAGAGTTTTATTTATATTAGTTTTATTTGCTAGTTGCGCAATAAAATTAAAAGAAGAATTTTCATTTATTATGTACACTTAGCATGCAACCAAATATGCAACGAAAATATACGTTTATAATTATGAACTTTATAAAATATGCTTTTATAAAGTTACCTCAAATCTCGTGATTTATCGTCCCAGATACTCATATTGCCTTTATTTTACTATACACCATTACAAGTCAGTCTTACATCGGTTTTGTAGTAATTAATAAGTCTGAAAATGTATAATTCCAAATTTATTAGATAAAAATTGATAATCGTGCTGTCAAATTGACTTCAGGATTCGTATAGGCGTGCTTAACAAACACTTATAGATCTTCGATTTAATTAAATGTTACGTTTTTCACTAACTACGCTATCAATGTTCGAGGTGTAAAATTTGCTTTTAAAACAGTTCTATTTGCTGCTTGCTTTTTCGGTGGTAACGTAATGTACACGAAAATTATGTTAGATTTCAGTTAACACTAACGTTTGAAATTGGTAGTAATCAAATAATATTTATATTTCTTTTCTAAGAATATTAAACACTTTTAAGAATATTCTTAATTGAAAATATTTCCATTTCATTCATTTTATTATGTGTTTCTTATAAAATGTAGATGTTTTAAGTATTGTGAAATAATATTATTATTAAAATTTAAAAATAAATATTTTAAAGTTTATATCTGTCTAAAGTTAAACTCTTTTAAAATGATACAAAAATTTTGAACATTCTTCTATTTCCACTATATATTTTAAATTGTATTCAAAAGCTAAAATCAAGATGATCCCCCCTCCCCCCCCCCCCCACACACACACATATCGGTGTGTTTGTCACTTTGCCGTAGTCTTTGCAATGTTCACGTTGTCAATTATAGGTTACATCTTATTATACCAATATATTTTTAAATTATACGATATCAATTTTTTTCTAAAGTTATATCTTGCTATAACCAATATATTATGAAATTGGGTGATATACTTTTTATTCGATAAAGAATTGGTTTAAAATGTCCCTTTTTATTATTACTAATAATTCTAATTCTAATTATGTTTGATAAAGAAATAATTTTAATTTTCTTTTTTATAACGCATCAATTCTAAATATATCATAATTATTTTTAATAAATGAGTTTATATCATCTTTATCCCCTCCTAACTAATAATTCGAAATATACTATATATTGCTTACTTCGAGAATATATAGTTTAAACTTTTTTATAGCAAAATTTATAGAAATTATTTAATTTTCATCTGTCTATATAATAAAAGGCAATGTCTGTGTGTCTGTCTTATACACTATACGTTTCGCGACCGCGCGTCGGAGAGCTACGAAATTTGGCAATCGGAGACCGGGGGGGAGGGAAGGGGACACGTGAAAACCGATTTTTAAAATTTTAATTATTTTTTTATTTATTTAATGTTTTATGCGATTTCGACCATTTTTTGCCCTTTTTTCTCCACGATCCAGACATCGTAGAAAAAAACAAATTACACCATCGGAAAAAGCAGAGAATTTCGAGTAAAAATATATCAATTTCAAATCTGAATTTCGATTTCTAATATTTTTTAAAGATTTTAAAACAAAAGTCACTTTTTGCTCAAGAAAACGATTTTTGGTTTTTAAATTCTCGCATCGTGAAAAGTACTCATAATTTCGACTAATAATTTACATTTTCAGAAAGGTCAAACATCTGGCATTCTTACAAGTCCAATCTGGTCCAGAAATAATGAAAATTGCCTTCAGGATGGCAATTTTAAAGACGTCATGATTTTATATTTCTCGGCGTTCCGCTCGGCGTACCGCTTCATTTCTCCCCCGCTGAAGCAGGGAAGGTGGTGGGTGGGGACGTCAAGGTGGAGGTGACGTCACGGTTCTGAATAGAGCGCCTTTGCTCTATATAAATTATTATATTTATATTTTAAATGATGGGACGATCTGGATTTTTTAAATGTATATTTTAACTTTTGGATATTTTAATTTTATGGATATTTTAAATGATGGAACAATGAAACAATGGAATGAGGATGATGGAATTAAGCATATGGTCATTTTAAATTGCAAATTAGCGCGCGGGAAGTTAGCGGTAGGCCCGGGTTCGATTCCCGCCACTGCCAAAACTGCCGCCGTGTTTACGTGGAATACGATCACGTTAAATATGTGGGTCCGTAAGTCCTTCCGAGAGGTTGGTGGTAGGGGAAGGAGGATACGGCCCCTGTGGATGCCTCCCCCACTGGGTTCCCGTCTAAATTGGGTGAATATGTAGAAAGTTATGGAGATTGTCGCGGAGGGCGCGGCAGCCCAGTGGTTAGCGCGCGGGAATTGCACTCAGTAGGCCCGGGTTCGATTCCCGCCACTGCCAAAACTTACGCCACGTTCACGCAGAGTACGATCACGTTAAACATGTGGGTTCGTGAGTCCTTCCGAGAGGTTGGTGGTAGGGGAAGGAGGGTACGGTCTAAATTGGGTGAATAAAAAGAAAGTTATGGAGATTGTCGCGGAGGGCGAAGTAGCCCAGTGGTTAGCGCGCGGGAATTGCACGCGGTAGGCCCGGGTTCGATTTCCGCCACTGACATGGAGTACGATCACGTTAAACATATGGGTCCGTATGTTTTTCCGAGAGGTTGGTGGTAGGGGAAGGAGGGTACGTTCCCTGTGGATGCCTCCCCCACTGGGTTCCGGTCTAAATTGGGTGGCACATCCTGGCCGTCCAACCAGTTACCAGGTCCGGGTTCGATTCCCAAAATTGCCGCCGTGTTTGCGCGGAGTACGAGCACGTTAAACATGTGGGTCCGTGAGTCCTTCCGAGAAGTTGGTGGTAGGGGAAGGAGGGTACGGTCTAAATTGGATGAATAAAAAGAAAGTTATGGAGATTGTCGCGTAGGGCAAAGTAGCCCAATGGTTAGCGCGCGGAAATTGCACTCGGTAGGCCCGGGTTCGATTCCCAAAATTGCCGCCGTGTTTACGCGGAGTACGATCACGTTAAACATGTGGGTCTGTAAGTCCTTCCGAGAGGTTGGTGGTAGGGGAAGAAGGGTACGGTCCCTGTGGATGCTTTTCCCACTTGGTTCCGGTCTAAATTGGGTGAATAAAAAATAAGTTATGAAGAATATCGCGGAGGGTGAAGTACCCCAGTGGTTAGTGCGCGGGATTTGCACTTGGTAGGCCCGGGTTCGATTCCCAAAATTGCCGAATAAAAATAAAGTTATGGAGATTGTCGCGGATGGCACGGTAGCCCAGTGGTTAGCGCGCGGGAATTTCACTCGGTAGGCCCGGGTTCGATTCCCGCCATTGCCAAAACTGCAGCCGTGTTCACGCGGAGTACGATCACGTTAAACGTGTGGGACTGCAAGTCCTTCCGAGAGGTTTGTGGTAGGGGAAGGAGGGTACGGTCTCTTTGGATGCCTCCCCCATTGGGTTCCGGTCTAAATTGTGTGGCACTTCCTGGCCTTCCAAGCAGTTACCTTACACCTTTCTGGTAGGTCGCGCCAACGAGTTTGCCACGGTCAGAATTTTCAAGAGTAGCGAATAGGCTGGTCGCCAAAGGCGGCTAGTTATTAATAATTCTGGAAATATGCCATTTTTTTATTTGATATAGAAATTATTTAATTCTCATCTGTTATTAAATTTTAATTTTATCTTAGAGTTTGTTTATAAGAAATGTTTTTATAACATATAATTCTAAAAATCTATAAAGTTTTGAATCAATAAAAATCTATTTAAATTATTTTTATATGTAATTAATAATTCTGAAAATTTATAATAATAATTCTGAATTCTTCTTGTAATTAATAATTCGAAATTATTTATTAAATTAATTTTGTTCGAGAAATAATTACTTTAAATACTTTTAACTAGAAAATGGTAAAATTCATCAAAAAAATAAGAAAGGAATTAAAATTTTGATTAGGAAATAAATCAAGAATATTAATACAAGTTCTTTCAAAATTTGTTCTGTCTAAATTTAATGTTATTTCGTGGTTAATTCACCATATTTTAAGCTCTCTTCGATTCATTTGCTATAACAACCACTTTTTTTTAATTAAAAATGTGTTATTCAAAATTTTACAGAGATAATATTGGACTGTACATTTTTAGTATAGGTCATTTGGATCTTATCAAATACAATGGCTCAAGGTAGCTCTTCTGTCTTTCAAGGAAGCTTCTTTCTCATCCGAAACTATTGACAATTTTTTATGCTGTTTATTAACGAACATTTATATACTGCATTGAGGGTCGCTAATTGCTATGCATATTTTATTATTCTATTTCGTCAATCCTATCTCCAAATACAATCTTTAATCGACATATATTTTTATTAAATTTAAATGCAAATTAATATTTAAAAATTATAATATTTAAAAACTATAATATTTAAAAACTATTATTATTGTTGTTATTACATTTTCAAATTTGTAAGAACATTTCTTAACAAAATATCTCAATTGCATAAATAAATGTTTATTTAAAAAATGTTATTCGAAACTTAAAAAAAATTACAGTTTTCATTTGACCATCACAAAAATTGAACTCAAAGATATTATTCTTCAAGTTTTCATAATATGAAAAATGAAGGTCGCCAGGATTTTCGCCAAATTGTATAAGCAGTCACAATTAATTACGGAAAATACGATGGACAATGCGATTCATACTATATCCACTTTATAATTGCTGTGCTGTTTAAATATTTGTCGGTTAAAAAAAAATCCCATTTTTACTTTATCTGACATTTATCTACAAAACATTCAATTTATTATCAAAATATTTCAATCCCAAAATAATCACATTAAGCAACGCCTTGCAAACAATCAGACAATAACTATAAGACATAATATATATCTCTTAAATAGTGACACTCTTAAGGCCCCCCACCTATTGTTTACGGATAAATATACATAAGAATGCTTTTAGAAAGTTTCTGTAGCAGGTGGCATCGTCGACATCATCTCTGATGAAGCAGTAAACATCTTTTATAGCCATCCCTCCCTATTCCCACACTGCTCTGCTCTCTTTCCCTCCATCCTGAAAAAGAAAGAAAGAATGAAAAAGTGAAAAAAAGGAAGCAGACCACTAAAAGGGAAAGGGAATAATGACGGTAGAAGGTTTGAGGGTTAGTTGGCAATCAGCGGACAGGTGGAAGGAGCTCTCAGGTGGTTTCAATTTCTTTTTCTTCTTCTTTTGGGCTTTGTTAGCTTTCGTTTTTTGTTCGACTCTTTTCTCATAACACCTGCTGCGCCGAGAAAAGGACAGAAATAGAAAGGGAAGCGTTTGAGATTTGTTCGGTTTCGTTTTTGATTAGGATGGAAGAAAAGGTTTTAAATTATTTATTTCTACCGGTCTTAATGATTCATTTAAATACTAAGTTTTCACATGCCCTTTTAATTTTATTTATGTATAGTGTGCGTAAATAAAATTTATAAATAAAGTTCATATCTGTACTTTGTAGTGCAGGTATGAACAGCACGTGGCTGAAGAGTCTTATTTTAGGTAGAAATTATTTAGAAGTTTTTCTCCAAGGATGAAAAATATTTTATTATAAAATATTAATTATTGATAATCAATCGTTATGTAACTTTGGTGATTAATAATTAATAGTAAATTATCAATACGATAAATTGATATTAATCATAGACTCGTCACTCTTATCAGTCATAGAGAATGGGGCATAAAAATGTTCTTAAAATACATCAAAGACTATATTATTAAAAAACTTTCTAATTTTATATCAATATAATTTCCGAATTTCTTTTTGAGAATCCCCGTTGTTTTCCCAAAAGAAATTGATAAAATAGCAATAAGAATAAATGTTCAGATCAAACACAGTTATTCCATCTTATTGACTTTAGTGTGATGTGAGATACCTGCTAGAGGTATCTAATACAATTTACATAGCATAATTATTTCTAATGTAATTTACACAGTTTTCTTACAAATATGATTTAAATAGCAGTTTCTTGTTATAATTGTATTAGTTAATTAATTAAATGAGTAATTTTATTGTAATTCAGCATATCAAACGGTAAATGGCTAACTCATTCTTCGGAAATTGGTGCGTAAATTCAACATATTTATATATCTGCAAGAACAGCAATTATTTGCTTTTTATCCTTTAAATGCGCAGCATCTATTACTTATAGCTCTGTTGTGAGTTTCTATACTTTGCATGTTAATTCAAACAATATCTTCGTTTCTTCAAAAACTTCTGATCGAAGTGTTTATAATATACATCTCCCCTCAACTCAACATATTGATAAACTCGTCTGTTGCAGTAAAAAGTTGATTTTTTTTTTTAATAAGAAAAGAGATTAATTATAAATGCATTTTCATACAATCTATAGATAGAACTAAATAAAAATGCATATAAATACAGAGAGTAAAAATTTGAAATTTATATAAAAAATTCATTGCAAATGGAAATAAAATCTTATAAAATTAGAACAGGTATTATAGTTACTATTCTTATGTGACTCGAATACGTAAATTGTCTTTTAAGAAGAGCATACTATACTATATAGAAGCCATCTAAAACAAGCTTCAGAAAGATGAATGAAATTTGTTTTAAATGAACAAATTTGAATTTCATAAAAGGTATTTAATTATGATGTATTGACATATAATGTTTATATACATACACATTAATATGTTTATAAATTTAAATAATGTTGTTAAAAGTAGTATTTTGCTATATAGATATATATGTTGAATATTCTAAAGACAAGGTTTGTTATATCCCATATTTTTTTAGAGATTTAAACGCACCATTATATCCAATTTTGTAAAAACATTCTATTGTTGTTGAATTATAATAGTTTACATTTTCATTTAAACACTGAATTAATAAAATGCTAGTTGTGGAGAAATTTCTGCATTAATATTTTTAAATTAATTACTATAATTATAACCGTTACATGAAATCATAGGCGTAGCCAGGATCACAGGAAGCACACCTCTCCAAAATGCCGCCTACGTCACTGCATTACATCAACTCTTACGCTAGCAAATAAATAAATTTAAACAAAAAGAATAACATTGTAGCTACTTTTATATAATAATTACATTACACAATAAGCATATATCGAAACTAGGGTAAACAAATAACTATCATTTATAAACAATGCACAGTATCGAATTTTACCTATTTATAGATACGAAAGCAACAATCATCCATATCAAACATCACTTTCCCTTGTACTATCGATTTCAAATGTAACTTAATGAACCAACTGCTTGAGCAACAACAAAAGTCTATTTTCGTTTGTTATCACGGCGTTAAATATTCACCCGCACCCAGATCAGTTTGAAAATTCCATCTTTACCACTACTTTTGTACTACTGATTGAGACGATAGAAGCTGTAGAAGTAGTACAAATGTAAAGAATAACCACAAAGAAGTACGCATAAATTTATTAAAAGTTTATTTAGCGAAAATTTCAATAAATTAATATAATTATTATAATTAAATAATATATGTATATTTATAAAATTAATTTTTTTTATTATAAAATAAACTATACATTTTAATTACATGAATTTATGTAAAAGAAAATTATATTTTATTTACTGTAAATTTCAATGAAATTAGTATAAAAATTGGTTTTGCGAATGCATTTTAAATAAGATTAACTGTACTCAAAACACTGATGATTTAAGATAATACAATATCGGTAGTTAAACGAAATACAATTATTTAACAAAGTATTTATTTGTTCATTATAAAGTCAATATATGTAAGTGAAATAAAATCCCCGAAAAATCGTAATTTATTAGTTGTTGTAGATTCGAAGTTAATATTATTTTATAATATTTCTCATTATAAAACTAAATAATTTAACCAAATGAAAAGTTATCAAAATTAATTCTTTTACAAATATAAATATCTTCTAATAATTATAAAACTTCGTTAGTTACGTACAAAACTATCGATTAAATTAATCAACCGGTTTCGAATCCAAAAGAAACCGAAATTTCCGAGATTTTGATACAGTGACTGCTCTGTCTTAATCGTTCTGACAAAGAAAGCTGTTTTAACCTTTAAAACTGATTGATACATTTAATCAGCTATTCTATGTTGTTAGAAATAAGTATTTTGTCATAAGTATTTTTTCTTTAATATTATTTGACAAAATTTTGAAGCAAGTTTTTGCATTTTATATTTTACTAGCAGAATACCCGTTCTTCGTACGGAGTATATAATATAAAGAAACTTATAATTCGCAATCATGTGCAAATTCTGTTAAAATATTAAATTTATTACTCCTAAAGAGAAGTTTAAGAATATCTGTCTCACTATGCAAAATTATCTTCACGGACAGATCTGAAGAATAAAACATCCTGGCCCCTTTTGTAAGCAAATTTACAAAAAAAAAAAGAAATTGAATCAATATATGCAACCCTGTACTACTTATATTGTCGCAGATTAAAAAATATGCCAGTGTGTTAGTAGAAGATTACCCGTATTACAATGAGTCTCAAAAATCTTTGCCAAAATAAAAGAGATGACGTAATAAATTGAAAATATCAATATTCCCTATACTCTATATACCAGAAGGTCGTAATTGATTCCTATATATGCCAATATATATCAAAACATATGCCAATATACCTGTACTATTTATATTCTTGTAGATTAGAAGATATGCCAGTGTATTTGTAGAAGATTACTCGTACAACGTACGATATATGAGTTTAAACAATTTTTGTCATAATAAAACAATTGCATAATAACATGAAAATATCAATAATCCCTGAATCAATAATACCCGAAAATATCAATAATAATATTGTTTAAACCTGAAGACCGCAATTGATATTATCCAGTCAAAAATGCTATAAGAAGAATCAAATCGTTTTTTTTTTTCAAAAATATATTTTTATATCAATTTATTTATTATTCAAATCGAAAAAATAATAATTAAAATTAACAGACAGATTTAATTTTATTGAATTTCTGAGCAACATGATATAAGATAGAATCTTCCTCATAAACTGCGAAATTAAATAGCCATTTTGATTTCTTTATACTTTTCATTGTTCAGTAAAAGCTTGTGAAAATAAACCATGTAGATAGATTTCCCATTTAAATCATGTTTCAAACAATTCATGTTTTCTGAAAGTGACTAATTCGCGCAAAAAATCTCCCATCAAACGCAGATATAAGGTTTTAATTCACTTTCAAACGATTTTCAAGCTTTTCGTTTGGATAAACCACGGAGTTAGAGAGTAGAACTCCTAGAAAAATGTTTCGTTTTTCATTAGTATCTCGACAACCCCTGGTCTTAGATACTCGAAACTTGGGCTAAATTTATGGGGCTATTTCAAGGCTATCCACAAAATTTCATCAAATTCTGTTAAGCCGTTCTCCCGTGATGATGAGACAAACGAAAATGTCGTTTTTTACTAATATCTCGAGAATCACTAATTGTAGAAACTCCAAACATAGACTAAATTTTAAGTGGGACTATTTCCAGGCTACCCACAAAATTTCATCAAATTCGGTTCAGCCGTTCTCTCGTGATGACGGGACAGACAGACAGACAGGCAGGCAGACAGGCAGATTTTCAATTTTATTTATATAGATTATATGTACCATATAAAGCGATATTTTACATATAAGGACAAACAGCGCATGACAAAGTCAGTCAGACAGGCTCGCAAATTCGTAAATTAGGACTTTTGTAAACTCAAAATATTCATTTTTGAGTTTATAATGTATGATGAATATTTTATATGATGATATTTTGTAAACTCAAAATATTCATCATCCAACAATCGCAATTTTAAGACATAATTTAACACAGCAAAAAATATTCATAAGTTATTTATGAACAATGGTATGTGTATTTTAAAGTATGTTTATTGCAATTTAAAAATGAATATTAGATGAATATCTTATTTGCTAAAAATGAATATATATTAAATATGAAAAAGCACATTTCTACAAGCTCATTAATATTTCCGAAATATACGGAAACATTTTAAAAGGATTTTAGAGAGGCGAAAGCAACATATATCCTTTTCAAGCATCGCTTTCCCTTGCTTTATCGATTTAAAATGTAACTCAATGAACCCGTTTGAGCAACAATAACAAAAACCTATTTTCACTTGTTATTACAGTGTTAAATATTCACCCGCGCCCAAATTAGTCTGGAAATTCCATCTTTTCCCCTACTTCAATCCTTTCTGGAACGACAAGCTGTAGAAGTAGTACCAATGTAAAGGCTAGCCAAATAAGCTCACCGACAGTGGGCTAGTAGGTCAATGGGACAAACGCTTGCCATAATTTGGGTCAACCTATTCACTTAAACTATCTCTTTCGCTGCGTATTCTGACTTCACGTACGTACTTATCATCAACAAGCAACATGTTAAGCTCGTAGAACATTTCCTTTTTCAGTTTCACTGAATATTTTCCCCCCTTTTCTTTTCATCGTCTTTTATTCGATCACGTGACCTTCGTTTTTATTATTTCTACATGCTTTTTACACCTTCATTCATTTATTGTTCTTTTTCGTTGCGGCCTGACGATTCATCGAGTGTTGCCAAAAAGGATAAAAACGTGTCGTTTGTTTGCGTTCGAACGATTACTTTCACTTCGGGATAAGTAGTTTTTACGAGGAATAATAACCTCGTTTTCGTCTGCTTTTATTTCCTTCAAAAAAGAGAAAGAGAAAAATTGGGGGCAATTACTTAAAAAGTTTTTTTTTTCTTTACTATTTACACAAAAGTGACGATCAAATAACTTGGTATCCTGCGAGTGCTTAAAGAAATGGTTGAAAACAGGGCTTAAGCGAAACATTAAATCCTTCATTTTGTCATAATTGACCTTAATTGGTAACACACTTTCTTATATTTCACTTTTGTAGATCTAAAAATATAAAAAGAGGTGACAGGGATTATTTCAAAAGATTTAAATCTCTCTAAATCTTTTTTAATTGGCTATATATAAAAAAAAAAATACGTTTTTCTTTATAAACAATTATTTTACTTAGTTTGATAAAAAAAATTATTACAGCTTAATATGTCTTATTCTTGTTTTTAGCATTTTATTGCATCAATAATTTTTTACAAATTTCAATTATACATTTTACTATTCAATAATAAATAATCGAATTCACTTGTAATTGTATAAGTTTTTCTATTGCTCAAACTATACAGATGAAAATTTAATATTCATTATTTGAATTATTTTCTGAATTTTGGAGCAAATTTTTCTGTACTTTGAAAACATTTAGGCTGCATTTTTATCAAATCAAATCAGTCTTTTATCGCTAATAAGATTAAAGGTTACAATAAAAACCAATGTTTCCTAACTCTCTGATAACGTTTGAAAATAGAAGAGTTTATTTAAAACTAATAAAAACATAAAAATATAATTTCCTTTTTTTGAAATATATATATTTTAGCATAGTGTTTATTTCCAATCAGTATTTATAACAGAATCAATGTTATCAGAATTTCAGAATTCCATCAAATAAAATATATAATGTATATTAAAAAAACTGCTGGATAAACGTATAAATATTTCTGCAAGAGCGGATGTGACGTTTTCCGATTCGCCTGAATACGTCATGTCCTACTTTCGCTGTCCGTAAATCGAGAACGAAATTTGCCAGCGGATTCTTTGGATTCTATCCAAAACAAAAACATGGCTGTGCTCTGGAATCGCATCTTTTTCGACATTTTGGACGTGTTTTGAAGTAAATGATTCAATTTGTGCAATAATTTGGAAAATATTAAAATATGTTATGGATGGAATATGATGATATTTTTGGAAATAACATTTCTGCGGCGTTGCAGTCGTTGCTAGGCAACAAGACTTCTCATCGTCTGCCCAAGTTGACTTCATCAGTTACAGTGATCGCATTAATGTGATAAAAACGTTTTGCATTTGTTCCTCAGCGCAGGTGCTTTTAAAGATGGATTTTTTGAAATATTTGTCCGGCATTGAGAGTAAGTCAGTTATGTTTTATTTCCAGATTAAACATTTAAATTAGCATTACATGTTGATAAATCGTTTGTATTGACAGAGTTATTCAATTTTTGGTTTAATACTTGTAGAATATAATGATTTTATAAATTTATCTTGAGAGTCTGCTATTATCATCTGAAATTAAATATCCTGAGTGTGAGATATTACTTGACTTTCACATTCATATATATATATATATATATATATATATATATATATATATATATATATATATATATATATATATATATATATATATATTTATATATATATATATATTTATATATATATATATATTTATATATATATATATATATTTATATATATATATATATTTATATATATATATATATTTATATATATATATATATTTATATATATATATATATTTATATATATATATATTTATATATATATATATATTTATATATATATATATATTTATATATATATATATATATATATATTTATATATATATATATATATATATATATATATATATATATATATATATATATATATATATATATATATATATATATATATATATATATATATATATTTATATATATATATATATATATATATATATATATATATATATATATATATATATATATATATATATATATATATATATATATATATATATATATATATATATATATATATATATATATTTATATATTTATATATATATATATATATATATATTTATATATTTATATATATATATATATATATATATATATATATATTTATATATATATATATATATATATATATATATATATTTATATATATATATATATATATATATATATATATTTATATATATATATATATATATATATATATATATATATATTTATATATATATATATTTATATATATATATATATTTATATATATATATATTTATATATATATATATATATATATATATTTATATATATATTTATATATATATATATATATATATATTTATATATATATATATATATATATTTATATATATATATATATATATATGAATACATGAATATTTGTTTTATATGTGCCAATATATATAAATTTATTCTGATATCATTAACATTCATAGCGTAGTTTGAATTACCAATTTCCCTCATAGACTTATTACCATCATTTTCCGGATATTATCATTGTTTTTCATAGTTCGATTTCTATAATGAACTGGTTTACAGCGAAAAATGTTGCGCATATCAAAGTAAATAAGCTTGAACGCCCAAATAAGCTCAAGGCAATGTCTTATGCTTATTTAGTCGTTCAGGCCCAGGCTTGTTGCACTCTAGGAAGGAAATCCAGTTGATTTTCTAAGCGTGCATATGCTTATTTATCTTAATTTACTCTGCATTTTACGTCGTAAGCCAGTTCATTATTGATTGTTCGTAAAGGCGTGTGCTTTATTTAATTCGAATTCTAATCATGAAAATTATTAAAAATCCTATCGTGTTCCTGTTTTTTGCATAATATATCAACACATAAAATCTGATAACGGTAGGTACATTCGTTCTGAGGCTATCGTGTTCACACACACCCTCCTCTACACACACACACACACACTTGCATGGACATCTTACGAAAAGTGTTCGAAATGTGTTTTAAAGAGAAGGTTGTGTTTTAAAGAGAAGATGGTTAAAGAGAGAGAGAGAGTTTTTAAACGTCATAATATTTAATTCGAAGGTTTTTAAGAAAACAATACTGCACACAGTAGTATGAGACACTGTACACAGTAATATGCCATACTTTACACAATAGTATGAGATACTGTACAGAGTAGTATGCGACAGTTTACACAATAGTATGATAAAGCAGAACTTGGGAATGTTTCAAGTTCCCGAAAGTGGGTTTATTTTAGTATCGCTTTCAAATTCTGTTTATAAAATTTTCATTTGATTGTTTACCGCGAATATTAATTTACAGATTTGATGTTTTGATGTGATTTAGTTTATTTTAATTATATCCGAAGTAGTCTGTAGTACGTATATAGTAATGAGGTGCAAATGTAAAGATTTAAACGAGGTAAAAATGCAATGAAACGAGGGTTTTTCTTTCGAAGAGGGAAGGGGGAGATTTTGTGTTTATCAAAACTAATGTTTGTGTGAACATGAGCACTCTAAAAAAGGGGTCGGTAATCCCCAGCGTGCGGGCCACATGCGGCCCTCACTAGAGTTTTATTTTCATGACACCTATAAAATTATTTTCATTTTACTCGGGCCTAGAAAACGAAATCTGATGTGGACAGCACATGACTTTCCTTATATAATGCAATGAATTTACTACTTTTACAGTAAAAAAAAAAATAGATTATTTTTATAGTAGATTTTTATAATCTTTCCAAGATATTGAATTATCGTCAATGAGTCGTCATTTTCATTGATGTAGCGTCATTTTTATCCATTTGGCGAGTTTTTCGTTAATTTAGCAATATTTTAGAAAGTCGCCAAGTTGGCGACATTCCACCAAATTCGTCGCCAAAAGCTCGCCAAACGTTATGGACGGAGAAATAAGTTAGTCTTACAGCAGATAAATGACTATTGGCGTTCAAATACAAAAGTATTACTCAAAGTACATTTTTACATGAATGGAACGAGCTAGATCGACGAGAATGATGTCACCAAATTTATCGCATGTTATTACATATGAAAAGTGAACATGTTTCTCAATAGGAAATACTTTTTTTATTTTATATGACTTTTTGATTTTTTTTTTTTAAATGTGCAATATCTCAAGTATGGTTCATGTTAGCGTTCTAAAATTTATGTCAATCGTTTTCTAATGAAAAATTACATAAGAAATGTCTATTTGGGTAACTTTTTTAGAGGTTTTGATTTTTTGACGATTTTTTCAAAATTTCACTCGAAAATTTAGGGGGGTTCTGAACATTCGATTGCGTATAAAAACAATAGACTGCCAGTGTTTATGGATTATAATTTCTGTACCAAATTTCGTTCGAATCGGTCCATTCGTTCGTCAGTTATCGTCTCCACAGACTCACTGACACACACGCACACACATATACTTTCACACACACACACACACACACACACACACAGACATCACTTCAAAAATGTTCGATTCGTGATCAGGGATGCTTGAAACGTGCTCTCCCGTCGAAAACTCGAATTCGAATTTTCGACCCTGTCACAATACTTTCCTTATACATTATTGTATATAAGTAAAAGTTTAATTTTAATTTTGAGATAAAATTGGTGACTTTAAAACTTTATATTCACTTTCTATAAGGTCGTCAAATGTGATATCACTATAATGGTTTTCTATAATACAGAATGATATCCACTAAAATGCTGTACAATACACTAATGGAAAAATCTGATGTGTGCAGCACATGACTTTCCTTAATGAAATTAATGCAATAAATTTACTACTTTTACAGTTAAATAAATTTTTGTGGGCAGCACATGACTTTCGTTATATAATGTAATGCTTTCACTCTTTTACAGCAAAAAAGATAGGTTATTCCTATAGTAGATACTTATATTCTTTCTAAGATATTGAAATTTTCGTTAATTAGTCATCATTTTCATCGATTTAGTGTCATTTTTATCCATTTGGTGAGATTTTCGTTAATTTTGCAACACTTGAAAAAGCTGCCAAGTTGACGACATTCCGCCAAATTCGTCGCCAAAATCTCGCCAAGCGTTATGGACGGAGAAATAAGTTATTCTTATAGCAGAAAAATGACTATTGCCGTTCAAATACAAAAGTAATACTCAAAGTAACTTTTCTCATGAATGAAATGAGCTAGATCCATGAGAATGATGTCACCAAATTTATCGTATGATATTACATATGAAAAGTGAACATGTTTTTCAACAGTTATTACATATTTTTTAATTTATGGGATTTTTTGATAAATTTATTTGAAAAATGAGCAATATCTCGAGAACGGTTTATGCTAGCGTTCTAAAGTTTACGTCAATCTTTTTTAAAGAAAAAGTACATAAAGAAATGTCTATTTGTATAACTTTATTAAAGGTTTTGATTTTTTGATGATTTTTTCAAAATTTCACTCGAAAATTTAGGGGGGGGGGGTTCTGAACATTGTATTGCGTTTAAAAACAGTATTCACGGATTGTGATTTTTGTACCAAATTTCATTCGAATCGCTCCATTTGTTCGTGAAATATCGTCTCCGCAGGCTCACTGACACACACACACATACTTTCACACACACACACAGACATCACCTCAAAAATGTTTGATTCTTGATGAGAGATGCTTGAAACGTGCTCTCCCGTCGAAAACTCGAATTCGAATTTTCGATCCCGTCACAATACTTTCCTTATAAATTATGTATATAAGGAAAGTAATAGGCAATATATACGTTTATGATATTTTATTGAATAGTACGAGTTAATTTTTAGCTATTATCCCAACTGCTTTACACTTATATTTTATGATTTACCCCTGTCGAATCGAATATGTGCCATCCAGGGAGGAGGGGGGGGTTTCTAACAATATTTCAATAGAAAACAATTACTGAATATTTATACTGACATTTATATTTATTACTGAATATTTCAAGAGAAAACATAAATGGTGGAAATCACTGACTTGGATAGATGGAACTGTTTCAGTCATGTAAAATTATAAAAAGTTAGTTTTTGCGTTATTTTCTTCAATGATTTCAATAATAACTGATTTGGAATATAGTTCTTGTACAAATAAACCACTTTTTGGGCTATTTATTTGTAATATACTATAAAAAAATGCGAAAGAAGGTAAATTATATCACCATTACCATTATCATCTATTTTTGTTAATTAATAACCATCGTGCTTATTTCAATTGCTGATTATGATCATCGGTATCATTATAATAATAATAATATATCTCTACCGAAAGGCAGTTTGGATATTGCGCGCACCATTACTAAGAAGTGTCATTTTCGAACAGAAGAAAATAGTAATCAGTTTGATGTGCGTTAATGTAAACTAATTAAGATGTCTGTAATGTGATAAATACGCTAATAGATGTATTTAATGAATCTCGTTTTATGATAAGGTCTTATAGATATCGGATAATAAAAACGTAAAAATATGAACATTGATATTTTAAAAATCATTATGCATTACTGATATGTATACACAGACAAATATAACTCCAAATATTTACAATGTAGGTTTAGGAAGGCTGCAAGTAGTTGATTATAGGGCCGGGGCTGTGTAACTAGTACTGTGTTGGAGCACAATGCAAAAAGCCCGGGTTCGATCTATGGATATGGCGGAGTGTTGTTTTGCACTCAAATTTAATCTAAAACTTTACAATTACCACTTAGTAGAAATTATAGTGGGGTAACGGTTGGAGGATGGTTTGGTCTTCCTTTTTTCAATAGAAAAGAATTAAGATTATGCAAGTAATCCCTAAAATGACCTGAGTAGTGTAGCTGACAGCACGTATGAGCTAAATCTGTAAGACACGCAACTCGGTAAATTCCTTGTTCCTGCTGAATGTTGTTTTGATCTCAAATTAAATGTGATCTGTGCTAGATCTAAACTCTGCAGGTCCAGGAACATGTGCTTTGTCAAAATCTCGAAATTCTGTAGAAGTTTGGTGGAATTTCAGGGACACATATATTTCGTCAAATCTTCTATAAAAATAATTTTTTTAAATATCGGAATTTTTATACTAACGTGTATCTACTTGTATCTGTCTACTTGTATCTATCTACTTGTATCTAACTACTTGTATCTATATGTACTGTAGTCTGCAAATAAAAATGTATACGAAAATTGCCAATTTTTTTTTTAACTTATTGTTTTAAACGATAAATGATCATTATAAAATTTAAAATTAATGTAAAATTCATTTTCTGAACTGACAATTGTCAACGTTGTTCCAATTGCTTGGTTTGGCCATGAACGTTGTTGTATTATGTGATAAATTCGGTGATGTAATTGTTAGCCTACATTACAAAGTGAACGTATATTAAGTACAGTATATCGTTTAGTTTAACAACGTATCAAAATTTTGCTAAAACACTTTTTTAAAGGAATATTACTCCCCCCCCCCCCATCCCAGTAAAAACTTAAAATCAACTTAAATTTTATATTTTTTTAGTGAAAAAAACTTACTTTGGTCCGGTTGTTAATTATTTTTAAATAGTTTTTATGTTTTAAATTAATTTAATTTTGAAATAAATAAATGAATATTACTTTGAAGTATATATTCTATGTATATTTATTTCAAAATCGTTATTTTCAACTAAATTAAGTTAAATTTAATTAAAGTCATTTTAGTTTTGGCCTTCAATTTATTCTCCTTACTCCTGAAATAAACACGATTCCTTCTGTCTATCGCGATTTCAACACTTTCTATAGAGGGCGGCTAATGTTGGGCTAATGCGATCAGAAAAGAATGTGGGAGGCTAATAACTAGAATACTCCTTTCTCTGCTGCTGTTTTTTACACTTTGGATATATCGCAATCATAACAAGAACATACGAAATTGCAAGATCGGGAATGGATAAACTTTTTCGGTTGCCCAGAATATTTTAATCAAACACTTGCCAGATCTTTAATTTTTGCTTTATAATATATGGCAATGTATAGGGAATGTATTGGAGTGGAATCAAAACTTGCAACTCGAATTTTCGATGGATATACACGTGTTCGAAGTACAGGGCGTATCTGAATTCATCAATATTTGGTGGGGAGGTAGGGAATAGGATAAGAAGACTATTTCACATAGAAAAGCATAGCCACAAACGAACGCATGACGGTATAGAGCGCGCTTTGTGTCCACAACTCCCTTTCACGCGCAAAGCTGTCTGACGTGTGGTTCCAGCATGACAGCGCTCCAGTACATTTCGCAAATGATGTGTGTGGTTACCTGACCAGAAAATTTGGAGCTCAATGGATTGATCGCGGTGGACCGGTTTGTTGGCCACCACGGTCACTGGATTTATCTCCAATCGCCTTCTTTTTATGGGTTTCGATGAAAAACATGATGTACGAGACCCCTGTTGCCAGTGCTATGGACCTTGTAACACGCATATCGGTTGCCGCCGCAAACATCCGGGAAATGCCGGCATGTTCCAGAAAGTCCGGTTGTCCATGCAACGTCGTTATGAGGCATGTACTCTAGCAAATGGTCGGCATTTCGAGCACCTCTTGTAAGTCTGTACAAACGATGCACAAATAAATGTTTTTTTTCTTGCAATTTTCTTGTTATGTTTTCTTTGCATCATTTAACCGGGCTCATGTTGCCCTACTACATGACATCTGTGCCCATGCTTTCCTATGTGAAATAGTCTTCTTTTCGTATTCCCTACCTCCCCCTGAAATATTGATGATGAATTCAGATACACCCTGTATTTAGCTTAGGGCCAACGGCCGTACCGTGCTGAAAACACCGGTTCTCGTTAGATCACCGAAGTCAGGCAGCATCGGGCGCGGTTAGTACTTGGGTGGGTAACCACATGGGAACACCGCGTGCTGTTGGCACATTTCGGGCGCTGTAGCCCGGTGGTTTGCGCGCTGGATTTGCACGCTGCCACAACTGCCGCCGTGTTCATGCGGAGTATGATCACGTTAAACATGTGGGTCCGTAAGTCCTTCCGAGAGGTTGGTGGTAGGGGAAGGAGGGTACTGTCCCTGTGGATGCCTCCCCCACTGGGTTCCGGTCTAAATTGGGTGGCACTTCCCGGCCGTCCAAACAGTTACCTTACATCTTTCTGGTAGGTCGGACGGTCTGGGTCTCAACAACAACCCTATATTTAGCTGGATGGTTGTGTGTCTGTTTGATGTATTCACTCTAAATCATAAAACTGTACAAGGAAATTTCATAAACTTTGATAGTTAAGTCACTAAGTACAGAAAGTGTTAGATTTATGATTAAAAAACTGAAACTGTCATTTTCTTCGAAATGGTCGTCAAAAATAGACAAAATCTAAAATTAGACGCTGAATATAATCAATCTTACTCGTATTAATTAAATACATGTTTCAATTTTGATAATTAAACGAATAAAATCGTGAAAAATGCTGAAAGAAAATCTACGCTGTATCAAATCTGGAATATTTTAGCAATAAGAATGAACTGCCTGTTACTTAGCAGTTGTCAAGGGTGCGTACAGCTCTTTTGGCCCGAGAAAGGGAGTTTGTTGCGATCTCGAAGCAATTGTAGTCGCTTGACCGATGTGCGCTTACTTTTTTGGGGGAAATATTGTACGTTATTTTCATACAAGCAGTAGTTTTATTTGTTGGGAATTTTAAAGAGTTTGATTGTATGTTTTTTTAATATTGTAGTTAATGTAACACGACAAAACGGTTTTCTTTTCTTAATTTTCGTTATTTCTTTAATTATTGTTTGTTGCCTGTTTAGTTTCATTTAATTAACTGGTTTTTAAAGTTTCATGTTTTGGTTAAGTTAGCTCATTTAATCCCAAAACAGCTTGTTGTCTTCTTGCTGTTATTTGCTACGTTTTTCAGTGGATTTTGAAATGGTTATTTTTATATCTCTGGTGCAATCAAGTTCCACTTTTTTTTTCTTTTTTTTTTTTTTTCGAAATTTTGCTGTATTTATCTCTTTATATGAATTTTTCTATTTCTTCCTCCATCTCATTTCTCACCATTACCTTATTTTTGTTAGTAATTTAAAGGGAAAGCCTTGGAGTCTATCCAAAATCGTAATCGTGTCGAAAATCGAATTTTCGACGGATTTACACGTTTCGAACACTTTAGAATACGAAAAACTATTTTTGACGTCTGTGCGTTTGTGCAATGAATGTATTCACACTGTGAAAAACTTATTCGCCAAATTTCACAAAATTTGGCAAGTATGTCACTTGCAAGTTACCCTGGTGCTGAATAGATTTTAGTATGATTCGAAAACAAGAACTTGCCTTTTGGGTGCGAAAGGGCCAGCAAAAAAGTATGTATGCACTCTAGCTAAAAAAACTAACCGACCAAATTTTACAAAATTTGGTAGATAAATCACCTGTGTTATAATTTGGTGCTGATTAGATTTTGATGTAATTCGGAAAGACAGCACCTGCCTTTTTTGGAAAATGGCCCGTAAAATCGTCAAAATATAAAATAAAGGACTACGTGTGCTCAAACATATCAATTAAATACTTATTTCATACGTAATTTTTGACAAGAAAAATAAGTCCATCCCCATAACTCCAGCTAAACCGTTCTCGAGATATTTTAGTTTATTCGTATTTTTGCCAAGTCGCCTTTGAAAACACACCCAGTCGCCAAATGAAAGCGAAAATTGAAATAAAACTGCAAATTCAATGTAATTTTAAATACTTATCCGTGTTATTTTGTGCTATTAAACTCAATTTAATGAATTATGAAAGAAAGAGAAAATGAATTTAAGTCTGTAGGGAAAGTCATGTGCTACCCACATCAGATTTTTTTTCTATTATTTTATGTGTAACCTAGTTGAAATGTACAGCAAGAAATTATTTTATTTGCTAATTTGGGTCCCTGGTTTTATGTCCTCAAATTATTTTATCACGCTTCGCCACTGCCATTGACTATACCTGATAAAAAAAATTCCCAGAAGAAATGGAGAAAATTGTTGCAGTTGTTTTTATTTACCAACAAAACTTAATAGATTTTTATCTTAATTAAGGTTAGCCAAGTGCAGCAAGTCAAAATAGCGTTTTCTGATTTGATAAGACACTATCGGAAAATTGCATTATGTGACGTTTTGCTTGACACAGCATAATTTTTTATCGAAATTGGATCTTTTTACCAAATGTAAGCTATATACGCTCATTGATGATAGTTCTTGCAAGCTCCTTCGGTTTGAATGAATGGCGGCAATGTGTGCACTTTTCCCAGCCGATTGAAATAAATGCATGTTTGCTTTAGACAAACTTAAGATTGTGGACAAGAATAAAAAAAACATTGCAAACATCAGCTAAGTTGTATAGTTCAACTATTTAATGCTATTAAAATAATAAATACAAACTTATGTTTTGTTTCATTAACCCATTGGTTTGAGTTCAAATCAAAAATTCCTGTAATTAAAATTCAAAATTACATTCGTCATTTTTATATTTCAATAAAATTTATTTTAAATCAGGGCTGAATTATTTTTTTTTTATGCTAATGCACCTTGTGCACCTAAGTTTCCAAATTTAGGTGCACAATTATTTTTAGGTTCACAAATACCGTTCACATACAAATTCGACATACTAATACCGTTTTAAAAGTTATGCAAAGGATCAAACTATCAGCGCCAATAACGTTATAAAGCTCATGGAATGCGCTTGAGAACGACTCATCGTGCAGCATTTAAAACGACCAATGTTCTCACTCCCGAGCAATTGGAACCGAATTTTCTGCTTTGATACTGCAAGTTGTGTACAGAGATGCCTTTGAGACGTACTCGACGGCGCTACGAATAATTGTCGGATTTAGAGAGAGGTCGCATAATAAGTCTAAGGGAAGCTGGTTGGTCCAACATGCGTATCAATCACCATCTTAGTTGGAGTGGTATGGTAGTTGTTCTGTATTGGCAACAATGCGGATCAGAGAAGGCCCATGTTGCCATCACAGAAGGGCTGGACGTCCCAGACAGACAACTGCTCGGGGAGGATCGTGCCGTCAGGAAAGAGATACATAATTCTGTGCGGCAGGTTTTAAATCTGTAACGCATATGTACCAACCAATGAATAGCTCGGCTGGCCTCTTATTGCAACTTGATCTTTTGGTCTTGGTCTAGATGGTACCTTGACCATGAAGATTTATGGTACTATATATACAACTTTCTGCTGTTTACTGTTTGTAACATCCTTTTGCGCATTTATATAGTCACTCTCCTAAAAAATGAGCTAAGGTATAGATAGCTTCTAAAATAATTTTTTCGGATAGACTACCGGTAAAACCCATCCCGTAGTTTGAAAATTTAAAGAAACCCGACCCTCAGATTGAATAAGAAAGGTAAACCGACCCGAACCCGGTCTGCAAAACGGGTGTCTCGCGGGGGCCCGACCCAATGCAAGACTCTCCTACGTATCTCCCACCACCTATTTAAAATGCAAAATGCAGGAGGAATAAACTCATTGAATTTAGGTGTGGACCCCAATCTAGTTGGATCGATGTTCATTTAAAGTAATGGGGTGGAAACACGCAAATCGGGCAACCCTTCTTGCCGATATATAAAGCTGTAATAATTGTGGTTCCGAACCGGAACCATCTTGTTTTAATAACTGGGAAAAGGTAATTTGAAAATGCGATTTACTCCTTTTGCTAGCAGGTAAATCGTGAGCGCCGTGCATGCGTGTTTGGGGGCACTTCTTTTGTGTTGAAATTTGTTTAGTTGCCTATTCTCATAATTGTCATGCAAGCAAGTTTTAAAGATTTCAAACGAAATCGCTAAATGCCGCGGGGAAATATTTGATGGGCTTCTGTGGTGATTGTTTGGGTAATATTTATGTGTATACATTTTTTTCCCTCGTCTTGTGCAATTTAAATTGGAAAGATAAATAGGCTGAGCTGTTAAAGAACATATCTCTTGCAATCCTTAATGTCCCAAATTATGGTATTTTTCCAAATTCTTCAATAATTATTTTCATAATTGTTCATTGAGACCGTGCTAAAAATTAATTATCTCTTTGCATTAAAAAAAAATCTTGCAAGTTTTTAGCACTGCATTACAAATAAACGACAAAGCGCACAGTTCTGAAATTTAAAATAAGACTAATATAAGCCTGTAGACGGCCAAGATGGATTTAGAACTTTGAATTAGGACTTTGTAAATTAAATATTAATTATTAAAATTTGGCATTGCCAGTATGGACAAATATTTAATGTGTCAAGCCGACTTCTATTGAATGGTTTTCTTATAGTAGAAACTTCACAAAGATGGCCGAGGACAGTGATATGCGCTATTGTTGATTCTTATGAACAGACCTTTCACAACTATGATTGTCATGAACAGTTACAGTTAAAATATAATTATGAATCCCGTTAACGATTATTTGTCTTATTGTTGATTCTAATAATCAGTTAAACAAAGTAATTACGAAAACTAATTTTTCATGATCGTGATTGCTAGAATTTTAGTTTGGTGTATGTTTGATTGATAACCATGTAACTCGTTTACATTTGAATTCGCGTCCATTGTGCACAATCAATTAGATCTCTCTTATTAATATTAATACATCTATTTAATTTTATTTATATATCTTATTAATACATCTCAGATTCAGTTCCTTACATCATTATAAAATGTCACTAAAGTGAAAACAATCTTACCGCACAGGAATGAAAATCAAAAAAGTTCTATAGCTGCTAGTAGATCGTCATAAATATGTATTAGCCATAACTTTTGGAGTTTTTATGCAGTGTATTGGAAAGCTGGAAAGATGGATACCAAATGTCAATATTGTGAAACTGTACAGTTTAAAGCAGTTGCAGGAGCCTCAGAACATTCATGGTGTTACCAATGTTGTTGTTGTTGAGACCCAGACCGTCCGACCTACCAGAAAGGTGTAAGGTAACTGTTTGGACGGCCGGGAAGTGCCACCCAATTTAAACCGGAACCCAGTGGGGGAGGCATCCACAGGGACCGTACCCTCCTTCCCCTACCACCAACCTCTCGGAAGGACTTACGGACCCACATGTTTAACATGATCGTACTCCGCGTGAACACGGCGGCAGTTTTAGCAGCGGCTGGAATCGAACCCGGGCCTACCGAGTGCAACTCCAGCGCGCTAACCAAGGGGCTACCGCGTCCGTTACCAATGTTGTTGTTGTTGAAACCCAGACCGTCCGACCTACCAGAAAGGTGTAAGGTAACTGTTTGGACGGTCGGGAAGTGCCACCCAATTTAGACCGGAACCCAGTGGGGGAGGCATCCACAGGGACCGTACCCTCCTTCCCCTACCACCAACCTCTCGGAAGGACTTTCGGACCCACATGTTTAACGTGATCGTACTCCACATGAACACGGCGGCAGTTTTTTGGCAGTGGCTGGAATCGAACCCGGGCCAACCGAGTGCAACTCCTGCGCGCTAACCAATGGGCTACCGCGCCCGTTACCAATGTTGTGTCGAAATTCCTCCGTTGCATGAAATGTCGAAATTCCTCCGTCCAATATTCCTTGAGGAATTGTTGACAGCGGACAATGAGAAAAGGCGAAACTTCAGAAAACATACCAAGTCATATAACGCCTTTTTTGTATTTACTATGTTTTGTAGTCATATTATAACTCCAAATGTTTTAAAAAGTATAAAGAGCTTTTATACCTTGGGGATAGAGTCAATAAAATTCAGGTCAATAAATTCAGGTCAATAAAATTCAGATCAATAAAATTCAATAAAAATATTCAATTTTTGAACATTATATTAATCGCATAGCATAATGCAGTTCACTAAATACTGTTTTAAATTGCTGTTGTTTATTTGTTGATACGTTAAACGATAGATTTGGTTATTTTATCACAACATCTGTAGACCTTGGCATTAAAAAATTATCCTTTCATTTTTAAGTGGTAAGTCACTCATTAGTCTTTCATATATTTTAAAATCAAATGAGTATTTTTAAAGTACTGAATATAAATTTAATAAGAATGTCCCTGTCCCTAACATTATTAAAGGTGAAATTTTGAAACATTATAAAAGTATCTTTACAATTGTGCTGATATTGTTTTTTCCTAGAATATCAGCTTTTCCGTCGGGACTTTGAACCGTCGCTTTTTAATGTTGAATAAACTAACTCTAGCGCCTTTTGAAAGACATTTTTATGTTATAGAAGGTTCGTACTCTCAAAATGCGTCTGCCCACGGTTAGAGTCGCACGCTTCTACAGGAACAAAGAAACTTTAATAAGTGGACGCTCCAGCTGACTTGATCGAGATTCGTTGCAGGGGGTAGTCTAGCGAAGAAAAATGGAGATCTCAGACGATTTGCGCTGCAGGGAAGGCGAAAGATAAAGCGCGAAAACTCGGAAATAAATCATGCGCATTCATTGTAAAAAGAAGACACATTAATCGCTGTAAATCATTTCGTGCTGTAAAGCAGTGCTTTTTAAAAGATTGACACAGCCATTCGATGCAGTATCCCGCTTCGTTCTAATTATGTTTATTCTATAAAGGGAAAAAAAATAACATCTGGAGTGCGAAACTCTACTCGACTTTCTTATACATTAAATTTGATAGTAGCAAGATTTTGTCACAGAAGCATTAAAATGTTATCGTGATTAATATCTGTTGATAAATTATTCACTTTGATGTTTCATATTATAAATGAGTACAGTATTCATTTTGATATTTTTCGATGTTTCAGTTATTAAAAATTTCGAATAGTGGGAAAAGAAAAAAAATCTGTGAGCAGCACATGACTTTTCCTGCAGACTTGAATTCATTTTCTCTTTATTTCATTGATAATGCATCCAATTAAGTTTAATTGCACAAAAAAACACGTATAAAGTATTAAAACTGTACTGAATTTACACTTTTAAATCAGCTTTCGATTTCATTTGGTAACTGGACTTATTAACAAAATCGGCGTAGCAAAAATGCGAAAAAACTAAAATATCGGATAGTTCTAGAGTAATGGGGTTGGTCTTAATATTTTCATCTTCAAAAATTACATATAAAACAAGCATTTAATTGATGCATTTGAGCATGCGTAGTCTTTTATTTTAGATTTTGATAATTTTTGCGAGCCATTTCGTAAAAATAAAGCAGGTTTTTATTTTCCGAATTATACCAAAATATAATTAGCACTAGTGTAACCCACAAGTGACTTATCTATCACATTTTGTGAATTTTGGTCAATTAGTTTTTCAGTTAAAGTGGATACAGGTAATTTTTGTGGGCCATTTCACAAAAACACGCAGGTTTTTTTATCCTGAATTGTACCAAAATCTAATCAGTACCAGGGTCACCCATAAATGACTTACATACCAAATTTTATGAAAATCGGTCAATTCGTTTTTTAGTTAGAGTGGATACATACATTGCACAGACAGACAAACAGACAGAAAGATAGACACACACACACATACGCCACGCTAAAAATAGTTTTCCGTGTTCTAGAGGTCTCAAAACGTGCAGATCCGTCGAAAACTTCAGTGTGATTTTCGACACGATTCCAATACTTTTCCTATACATTACCATCTATTGCAGGGAAAGTAAAAAAAAACTACTATTTTCGTTTTTAAATCATATATACATTTCTTTTAAAATGCAAAATGCGGAATATTTTCGAGAAACAACAATTCTGAAAATCTTATTTTTGGAGAATATTCAAAGCTAACAGTATACCCGTTCTTCGTACCGAATATATAATATAAAAATCTTATTTCACAATTATATGCAAAATTCTATAGCATTATAATTGGCATTGTTATTCAAAACATTCTATTTAAGTATTTAATTTAATTTTCCTTAAAAGGAGTTTTAAAATTTCAGTTCTCGTTCTACAAAATTATCTTCACAGGCAGATCTGAAGAACAAAATATCCTGGTCCCGTTTGTAAACAAATTTACAAAAAATATGAAATTGGATCAATATATGCCAAAATGAAAAATCTTTAGAATTGGATCTACATATACCATAATGAAAGCTCTAAAATGTGATATTAAAAGATGTATCAGTACCATTTTTAACACTTTACAACATAGTTGAAAAGTGTTTATGACTTTGTTCATTCTGTCTGTCTATTACGAAATACAAACAATGCTAAACAACGCTATTACAATATATTTGAGTTTAAATGATCATCAAACTTTGATTATTTATACAACAAAAAATAATTTTCACTTATGGAGAATGTAAACACATCAAGCTGTAAGCTGAGTTGTATAAGAATTGCTGAATTTCTTTAACGCAAAATTATTTAGTTCTAGAGTCTGCAATATAGCTGATATAAGTTAAACATTAATTGATTTTACCTAGAGAAGCAAACGATTTTATAGCACACTTTTTCAATGAAGTTTTTAAGCATACAGTTAAATTACTTTTGCCTCCATGATTTTAAGTTTTTAAGTAAAACAGTTTATTGTAGTACTGTGATGAATGAAAGGAATGGAATAAAAGTGTATGGATGAAATATTTACTATTTTTACATAGAGAGTCAGGTGATTTATATTTCAATGACGTCATTTGAATAAAGTTCATTTTATACGATTAAATTTTAAGTCAAATATAATAAATTATTGTAGTATTGTGATAGTTTTAAAAATATTACCGCTGAATGTAGATGAGACATTTTAGAAATGTTTAAATAAAATTGCATTGCAGTTGGAAATTGTTTCATAATCAAAGCTTTATGCATGATTGATCTTTCTTTTTATTCTGTTTCAACAATTGGCAAAACTCAATATCGAAGTTTGAAAAATCTTTACCAAAATAAAACAGATGACTTAAGAAATTGGAAATATTAATAATTCCCTGTAACTTTTCAACCTGAATAATATTATCCAGTCAAAAATGTAATTCCGATAAAATTTATTGTTATATAGATTTCTTAAATATTCAAATCGGAAAAAATTTAATAAAAATCGTCCGCTGTATAAATTCTGTTACTTTGCAACATATCATTTCTTTTCTGCTGTATAATCTCATTGAGTTCCATTCCGTTGTTTAGCAACATTATATCATTTTTTTTTCTCTGCTGTGTAAACTTATTGGGTTTAATTCCGTTGTTTAGCAACATATCATTTTTTCTTTGCTGTATAAACTCATTGGGTTTAATTCCGTTGCTTAGCAATATGGTATCTTTTTTTTCTCTGCTGTATAAACTCATCGAGTTTCATTCCATTGTTTAGCAACATTATATCATTTTTTTTCTCTGTTGTGTAAACTTATTGTGTTTAATTCCGTTGCTCAACAACATGATATTTTTTTCTTTTCTGTATAAACTCATTGGGTTTAACTCCGTTGCTTAGCAACCTGGTATCATTTTTTCTGTGCTTTATAAACTCATTGGGTTTTTCCGTTGCTTAGCAACACGATATCATTTTTTTATGCTGTATAAATCCATTGACTCTCATTCCATTGCTAAGCAACATGATATCTTTTTTTGTTTCAAAAATAACCTTTTTTGTCTCAAAAATATCGTTTGCAATTTTCATAATGCTATCTATGGGAGGTTCGTTTTTCATTAATATCTCGACAACCCCTGGTCCTAGAAACTGGAAACATAGACTAAATTTTAAGTGGGGGCTATCCACAATATTTCATGAAAATCGGTGCATTACATGAGATTCCCAAAACTTCCGGTTTATTCCTAGGAATATAGCGGGTTTTTCTGATTTTTACAACTCTTTTAAACAAGTTTTAAGTAGATCATATGAAAATAATATCATTAACACCTCTACTTTTCAGTTCAATAATTTTCAGAAAATTATTTTGGTGAAAATAATAATATATTTGATATGAATCATTGTTTTCATATGACTTTTGCCTCCCATATTGTTTCAAACTTCTAAAAGAACGTTTGTGTTAAATTCTCACAATTAATTTCTTTGCAAATCCCCCTTTCGCTCTTTCGATTGCACAAACTGTACCGTGAACTACACGACGGACGAAGAAAAAAAAAATAACTAATAATTACAACATGGGTGTATCCGGGTTAGGTGTGGTCAGCTCTCCACAAAATAAGTTCTCAACGGCATGATAGATATAATAACAGGACAAGGGAAATGGACAGAAACCTTCTATTTGTTCCCAGAAAGCACATATAGATCTCCGTTTTTCATTTAACGCGAAACATCCTGTTGAATCGTTAACATCACTTGTTGTATTGAAGTTGCACAAGCGGTTAAATTTTCGCTTTTCCTGTGTGACTATTATATGTGGAGAATGCAGTTATTAAAATGAAGGGAACGTTTCTGTTTTGGACATAATCGTTAGAGGAATGGGTAATGAAGATAGAAGTCACAAAATGGGCACCAAGGACAGCTTTAGACTTCTAATAGCATGAGACAATGGTGTGGTAAAGTTAGTTGAACGGAACAGGATAGTCAACTCGTTGTAAAAGATCAGTAAATTTTTTTGAAAAGTTCGTTGCGTATTCATTCACGCAGTTGTGCGGTCAGTGACTTCAAATGCTGGATGTGTGTGAACAATAAAAATATCGTGGGAAATAAGGATTTGATATTGAGAATCAAAGCTGATCTCTTGTGTCTGGCATCTACTGGGTGTGATCTTTATGTGTGATTCTTATAGAGACCCACTTACTGTCCGTCGTACTGGGCCACGGGAAAACTGCCCGATTTCTAAGGAGGCTGATAAAATTTCATACCTTGAGGATAGAACTGATGCAAGTCAATAAATGATTTGAGGCAGTATATCAGACGAAACCGTTGAATTTTCCAGAGCCGCTTTATGGTCTGTCCAAAGGCGCCGGATTTAGGAATGAGTAATATATCTTGCAGTTTCACTAACTTATTACTTAATTCTACATTCTGGGCACACGAAAAGTTATTTATCCATTTAGTCAGTGGCAGACCGATATATATATACTGAGTATTTGCTCCAGAGATTAATTCTACTTATATCCTACAAGTGCTTTTCGGGAGAATTCGAGGCCGGGTGAGATAAGAGCATAAAATTGTCTCAAGCCGCTCTTTTTGTATCTGTTTGTATTTGAAGAAATTGTAATAAATGTGTATCCTTCTCAACATTCTTTCAAAGCAATGCTTATCAAATTTAAAATGCATACATGTTGTAGAAAGCATATTTATTACTGGAATTACATGCCGATATATTTAATGTACGCTATTTCTCTCATTTCAAAAGATTAAAACAAATGTGTGGCAAACGAATATTTCATGGTTAGGATTATATAAGATTAAAGGCCGCAATAAAGGGTTTTGTGAATAGTTCTGTCCTACGTTAGCTTCACAGGAAAGACAATCTGCTTACAAATGAGATTCAATGGCATAATCATATTTACCTCAGTTTTCAATAGTGATATTCTCCAACTAGTCAAGTTTGGAGTCAAATTTCACTACATTTACAAGATGCGAAGTGAACTAATTCAACTGTCTCGCCTGTTCGTTGTTACTTTCCTTATATACATAATGTATAAGGAAAGTATTGTGACGGAGGTCGAAAATTCGAATTCGAGTTTTCGACGGGAGAGCACGTTTCGAGCATCCCTGATCCCGAATCGAACAGTTTTGAGGTAGTGTGTGTGTGTGTGTGTGTGAAAGTATGTGTGTGTCAGTAAGTCTCAGAAGACGCTATCTCACGAACAAATGGAGCGATTCGAATGAAATTTGGTGCAAAAATTACAATTCGTGAATACTGAAAGCCTATTGTTTTTAAACACAATTGAATGTTCAGAACCCCCTAAATTTTCGAGTGAAATTTTGAAAAATTCATCAAAAAATCAAAACCTTTAATAAAGTTACGCAAATAAACATTTCTTATGTAATTTTTCCTTAGAAAACGATTGACATAAACTTTAGAACGCTAGCATGAACCGTTCTCGAGATATTGCAGATTTTTTAAATAAATTTGTCAAAAAATCCCATAAATTAAAAAAAATATTAACTGTTGAGAAACATGTTCACTTTTCATATGTAATATCATGCGATAAATTTGGTGACATCATTCTCGTGGCTCTAACTCGTTCCATTCATGAGAAAGGTACTTTGAGTAATACTTTTGTATTTGAACGGCAATCTGCTATAAGAATAACTTATATCTCCGTCCATAACGCTTGACGAGATTTTGGCAATGATTTTGGCGGAATGTCGCCAACTTGGCGACTTTTTCAATGTTGCCAAATTAACGAAAATCTCGCCAAATGGATAAAAATGACTCTAAATCAATAAAAACTGCGACTAATTGGCGAAATGTCAATCTTGGAAAGAATATAAATAAGTATCCACTATAAAAATAACCTATTTTCTTTTACTGTAAAAGTAGTAAATTCATTGCATTATATAAGGAAAGTCATGTGCTACCCACATCAGATATTTTTGGTCTAGTTTGCATACTGAACTTTCCAATATGTTCTTTTTTTCAAAATATTTTAGCTCGTAGAGAGCCGGTTCCAGAACCTCGTACTTTAAAGGTCCTCAAATTGAATATCAAATTTTAATTACATTAATACTGAAAAGAGTATAATGATATTAACATCAAAGGGAGCCCTCAATAACAGCTGTTCACCAAAATCATTGGAGATATTACCAGTAGGTTGACTAGGCAGAATCAGTGGCATAACTAGATATTTTGCGCTATGGAGCAAATAACTTCAAAGCGCCCTTTCAAATACTGCTTAATCTTTGGTCCAAAATATGCTTATCGCAGCAGGCACCCCCTTCTTGTTCGGTGCCTTGGGTGTAAACCCGCAAGTTTTCGGACCCCCAAAAGTATTATGTCGGCTCTGTAAAATAACTTCTAAACATCTGTATTTTTAATATCTTATACAAAGGGGTGAGGCAGCCCAGTGGTTAGCGCGCAAGGATTGCAGTCGGACGACCCGAGTTCGATCCGTGTTCAATCGGAGTACGGGCATGTTAAATATGGGCGTTCGTAAGTCCTTCCGAGAGGTTGGTGGCAGGGGAAGACGGGTACGGTCCCAGTAGATGCCGCCCCCCATTGGGTACCGGGCTAAATTGTGTAGCATTTCTCTACCGCCCAAACAGATACTTTACACCTTCGGGTAGATCGGACGGTCTGGGTAGAAAAAGAAGAATATCTTATACAAGGAAGGAAGCCTTATTAGAAAAACTTTTCAAAAATGTACTTGTACTCCTATGGTTTTAAACAAGCCTATTTAATGCTACAAAACACATGTGTGGTGCGGCCTATCTATTAAAAATAGCGGCCAGTAGGTGTGATAGAGGAGTGGTAGAATCCGTGGTTTCAGTAAATGAGATTAGAAGTTGCGATGGCATCAGATTGTCATTGCTCCCATCCCTCCCTCTTTCGCCAGTATTACAGCAGTGCATCACGGGAGGTCTACAACATAGTAATTGCATTTCTCTGCCATTACATTTTTTCCGTGTATACGTTAATAATTTGCTCTCACAATGCTGTGCGTGACCATCGTGCGGCACTGTTTCCGCAATGAAAGTTATGTTTCTACCTACCCCCTTCATATACTTCGAACGTGGAATATAAGATTGTTTTTCGTGTCAGTCTGCAGTAGATAGCGCATGTATGCTCGATGTGGGTCCAGTTCTAATAACAGAGTAAACCAATTTTAGTCAGATTATTGGTGATCTCAGTCATTGCGTTGTGTTTGTATTCAGTAGTAGATTAGTAGCATTTAGTTTGCGATCAATTTAAGAGATATAAGCAAGTCGGAGGAATGAGAAATGTTGTTAAAGGGTGCACGGAAGTTGGTTTAATGCATTCCCAAATGAGTTAACATAATTTCCATTGTTATCGAGCAACGAACCTTCGTAATAGTTTGTGCAATTGCAGAATAATTATGAATTATCAATAATTATGAATAAATTTACATTAATTAGAATTCTCGTGATGTACCCCTCCCCCCCCCCTTCTCACGAATATCCTCTCATTGAATTATTAAAATATTATCTCTATTTCAGAGCTCCGTGTCACATTTATTTTTGATTTCAAGTCACGCGATTTCCAAAATCTTGTACCCACAGGTAACGAAATATCTTATTTAAATGCATTAAAATAAAAATCTTAATTAGAAGCTAGAAATATTAATTTTCTGTAAAAAAGAGAGGGGGGCTCTATTATTTTATGTTCAAAAGCTATTTAATATGTAAAAACAAAATGTGTCAATATGTAAAATACGAAATGTGTCATTCTGTGTATGACATAAATATTCAATCCTAGTTCTTTTATAGCATTTTCTGAAACTTGCCAAATGTCATAAAATGACGCTGAAAGGAATGTGCACCTCAACCTCAAGAGAAAGTTCAACATCCTACTGGGGGGGGGGGGGTAACTGGCTAGAGTGGTGAAGTTGGCTGAGGTGGTGTATCATCTTTAGACACAATCAAAGATAATCCTCCTTGCACAATCCTCCTGAAATGCATCTGAATGGGTTCAATCCCCACGTCCGACTGATTATAATTCAAGCTCATGTTAAATCTAATAATCGGAAACTGACGCCTGATAAAATATGGAGTGATTGAGGTCGAAAGATACTGAAATTCCTCCTCCCCTTCCGAACTTGTGTTAAAAGGTAATGTAATGTAATTTAAGAAAAGTTTCTTACATTGCTAGAGTGGTGCAGCTGGTCGCATGTTTGAATGTAACCCAAGAATCATCCCCAGTTCCGGCAAAATATTATTTTCAGCTTAAATTAAATATATTGATCTAAACATGTAGCATGTTTGCCTTCATTTCCTTCAACCCTTGGACTTAGCATATTTGCTTGTAACAAGACGCGCTGACTTCGCTGCAGAGAAACCAACTTTTAAAGAATTATAATAAAACTAGCCGAATACCCTTTGAAAATCAACGGTCTCGCAAGAAGCATCCACTGAATATTGTCATTTTTTTAATAATTCGCGTTTCACATTCATTCGGCAAATCGCATATTTTAGTGTGCAGAACCCCCTAAAGAAGAAAATATTGGAAAATTTAAATTGCGCAAGTCTTCCTTTCGAACTATCTACCATTACACCATATTAAAATCTCTATCTCACCCCGAAGCATACTATTTTATCATCTCCCCTTTCGAACGTTTTTCTTTGGAAAACACCCATAAATGAACATTTTTGAAAAACTCTGTTCGTATTGGGTTTTTTATCAGATGATTGGCCCATATATCAAATATTAAGCTTCTATCACATTTAAAAGGAAGCGTGTCTCACTTATTCCGAAAATCGAACATATTGGCGTTCATCACCACCTAAAGTAGCAAATATTGGAAATTTGAAGTTTGCACACTTTCTTTCTTTCAAACTATATACCAGTACACCAAATTTGATCTCTCTATCCAATTGTGGAGCTTGTTTTTCTATCACTTTTCTATCACTATTTCGAATGTTTTTCTGTGTTGCACCCCCTTAAATGATCATTTTTGAAAAACCGTAATAATCTTAGGTTTTTTATCAAATGATTAGCCCATATACTAAATTTCAATCCTCTATCACACTCTAAAGGAAGCGTTTTTCAGTTGTTCGTGAAATCGAATATTTTAGTGTGCGGCACCCCCTACATTAGCAAATGTTGGAAAACTGAAATTGCACACTTTCTTCCTTTCCATCTATCCGTATATCAAATTTAAAGTCTCTAACTCATCGCGAAGCATGATTTTTCTATCATTTAACCCTTCTAATGTTTTTCTGTGGAGTACCCACCCCCCTTAAATATACATTTTTAAAAAACCTGATTCTTCTTGGATTTTCTATTAAATGATTCGCCCATATACCAAATATCAAGCCTCTATCACGTTCTAAAAGGAGTATCTCTACTTCATTCCGAAAATCGAACATGTTTGTATGCGACACCCCCTAAAGTAGAAAATATTGGAAAACTGAAATTGAACACTTTCTTCTTTCCAAACTATCTACCCGTACACCAAATTTCAAATGTCTATCTCATCCCGAAGTATGTTTTCTTATCAATTTACCTTTCGAACGTTTTCCTCTAGAGCACCCCCTTAAACGAACGTTTTTGAAACACTATATTCGTCTTGGGTGTTTTCATCAAACGATTAATCCATATACCTAATTTCAAGCCTCTATCAAATTTTGAAGGAGCCGTTTCTCATTTATTCGGTAAATCGAACATTTTGGTGTGCGGCACCCCTTTAAGCAGAAAATATTGGAAATCTGAAATTGTGCACTTTCTTCCTTTGAAACGATTTACCAATACACCAAATTTGAAGTCTCTATCTTATGGCAAAGTATGCTTTCCTATCATTTCACTTTTCGAACGTTTTGGAGTGGAGCACCCCCTCTAGAGAGCGTTTTCGAAAAATTCGATTTTTCCAGGGGGGGGGGGGTATCGAACGATCGACCCGTGTACCAAATTACAAGTCTCTATCTATTCGGAAAGTGCATAAAAAAGACGTGACAGACGGACAGACAGACACTTAGCAATTAGTATATGTAGATGTGTATTTTTACACTCGCCGAAGCCTCAGGGCTTAGGCCTAAGAGCCCCAGGGCTTAGTCCCAGGGTTTTGGGCTTAGTTCTTAAAATTTGCTGTTTTTTTTTTCACATAAACAATTATAACTGTTTTGCAAGATTTGAGAACAATCAGAAATAAGCGAAATTCCCTCCTATAGAATTCCATTCTTTACAAAAAAAAAAAAAAAAAAAAAAAAAACACTTAGCAATGAAAACGTTCAAAAAAGGTTACTGCACGCCTCGCTGCTTTTCAAATACCGTTCCGAGAGAATTTTAGCTGCGAACATTCCCATCTTTCGTTCTTTATGTAGTAAAACACTTCTCTTTCGTTCTATAATTTGCCCCCTTTTGTGTCCGTTTTCTCTTTATATTTTTCCTCCTCATTGGCTGACATTGTGTTTCTGTTCAAACGTTCGGCCATTTGCTGAGGATCATTTCTCAGATGGAAAAGTCTGATGCGACCAATATATAATTTTCGTTACAATTTCAATATCACTTAAACTTCACTGAACAGCTACAAAAAGCTATTTGTGAAAACATGCTTTACTTATATAATATATATATATATATATATATATATATATATATATATAAATTGAAAGATTTTAATCGAAAATTATGTATAAACTACTGTATGTACAAAAAAAAGAAGAAAAAAAAAAAAAAAATATATATATATATATATATATATATGATGTAGGCAGCACATGCCTTTCGCTACAAAATGCATTGACTTTGGCGAAATTATGATGTACAAAATTCACTGTTCAATGTTCTTGGCGTTGCATTAATGTCACGTAAATTAAAATTTGTTGCTTATGAGTCCAAACAGAATGAGTTATTCATACTCGCGTGCAAAATCCTCATCGAAATGCAATTGACATATATTTAATATCCCATGAAATAAATAACTATTCATTGGCGCCAAAATGTAAAACTAATGCAAATAGTACCTTCTCTCGAACTAGATGAACGAGCATGACATTAATAGATTTATTGCATAATAGTGCATATGGAAAACGTATTTAATTATACTTGCTACTTTTTTTTAATTTTATATAATTTTTTAATAAATTTATGTGTCAAACGTGCAATATCAAGAGAACGGTCCATCTAGTTGTCTAAAGTTCATATCATTCGTTTTAGAATGAAAAAATTACGCATGGACTGATTATCTATTTATTATTATTTAAGATACTGATTTTTAAATGATTTTTTTAAAGATGCATTGCTAAATCCACTTTCAGAGAAACTACATCACATTTTAGAGATATTTAATTATCGTTAACTTAGCGAAATGCATCGCCAAAATACGCCGAATGATCGACAAAAGTGTCGTTAAATTGCCACAAAATTTGTCGTCAAGATTGATAGACAGAAATAAGGAGGGATATTTCGAAATAACCCAATGGTTAAGGCGAAGCAATCGCACGCGGTAGTCCGATATTCGATCATTGACGCCGCCCCGAACTATCCCCATGTCTATGCGTGGTATTAGCATCACGATAAATCTGTAGGTCAGAAAGTCCATCCGAGAGCGGATGGGAAGGAGGGTACGGTCCCTTGTAGTTCCACCCCATTAGGTTACGGTCAAAATTGGGTAGCACTTTCCTAGCCATCCAAAGAGGTACCTATACACCTTCGGGCAAGTCAATAGGTCCGGGTAGAAGGAAAAAAGATAGAAATAAAGGATTTTATTACAATGTGTTTTTAAAACATTTTCCTCACAATTTGAACTTCAAATGTTAGATAATACTACACTCTATGACTGATCACTTCCTACATAATTTCTGTTTGCTGCAATAAATTATTAAATTGAAACTATGCAACTAACTCGTATATTTAAAACATTCCAGTCAAAATATTTTTTCTTTCTTTAACGTTTACTAAGAAACTATTCCATTCCGATGGTATTTCGAAAAAAAAAAATTCTGCTCGTAATTAAGCCAAACTTATCACGCGATAACTCCTTCACATTTTGCGAGGTTTTTGTGATCTAGCCGTCTGCGACTGTTATGTCTACCTTAACGAAAAATGCGCACGCTCTCTGAATAATGATGTTCTAGCGCAGCGCATACTCTGTGGCGGTGTCTAGCAGGTGACTGGCTATTCAAGTGCTGCGCTGTCATAACAAGTTCCACCTGCTTCGAATTTGACTCCCAGATGTGGCTGCACACTCACGTGTGGAATTTTTCGATAGAATGATATTCTCAAAGTTATATTATTCCGGCGATATAGAGCACACATAGGTAATTGTGGTCTATGGCCTGTGGCAACATTTGGCCTGCTGCCATTTTCTCTGGCAACATGTTCTCTACCATTTTGCTGCCATTTTTCTGTGGACTGCGAACCTCCTTAAATATTTTATAATATTATTTTCTTTAAATTTATGTAAAATAAGAAAATTATGTAAAATTAATATTTAAAATTCATGAATCTATAGTTTGGCAAATATTTCATAACATTGCTATTGTTTTGAACTTTATAGAAAAATAATTGTAGAAAAAGAAACATTGGTCCACTTCGACGACATGAATCCACTTCGACGATAAGAGCTTGTACTCCTAGTAGCTTAACAGTAGAGTGTCGGCTGTGGCCAGAGCGAAGATCCGTGGTTTCATCCCAGTTGGAGCAGCAAAGTTCTTTACAATGGCACTTGAATAAATCAACCCTGTAGGTTAGTGCAAAGATGTCAAAGGTCTGAAAGTGATCCTAGTACGACTAGCATGAATTCAGTGTACTCTATATTGAGCGCAAATTTCAAATCTGGAGGACAGCGATCACGGAGGAAACAAACTTGAAGGATAAAAATAGCATCAGTAAGCTAACCTGAGGAGAAAACAGCATGAGGAGGGGTCTGTCAGATTGTCAGTTGCACGCAATCTAACATTAGAGGGTGGAGAGTCCACTTAGACGATAAGAGCTTGCAATTCCATCCCAGTAGCTTAACGGTAGAGGGTCGGCTGGCCAATTCGTTGTTCGATTCCCGGTTTGGGCAGCAAGGTTCTTTACAACATGAATTTAAAAATTTATATTTGAAGTTAATGCATCTTCGATTTGATGAATACTTCAGCAACTTTAAGTGACATTTCATTTGTTGAACTAAATTCTCGGTTGACAACTTTGTTAACTTACCAAAAAAAATCGAAAAAAAAAAAAATGTGTTTCAAGATTGTTGATTTCAAATGTATTTAGTATTTTTGTTCAGAATGACACAATTATAAGTCTTACTGCAGAACATCTCTAAGGAGTAAACTGTAACCTAATAATTTACTCCTTAGAGATGTTCTGCAGTAAGACTATTATATACTTTAAGAAGCGCTCAACTAAGAATGTGTATAGGACGATCATGTAAAAGAACACACTTCTGGCATACACTCAGATCTTCTGATGCAACGCCATCTTAAATCCGATCCATTCGTGAACGCAGTCAAGATTTTTCTCATTTACGCTACTTTTTCAACACTTTACAATAAAGTTGAAAAGTATTTATGACTTTGTTCATTCTGTCTGTCTGTCCATTAGCACGATAACTGCCGTAAAAATGACTTAATCGAAATGAAATTTTAGTATGTTGTTCAGACGGTCTGTAGAACCTATGGGAATATAAATGAATAATATCACCCAATTAATTTTGGATTGAACCCGGGTTGAAAAAATGAAATACATTGAGCCCTATGGGACCTAATTTTTCAAACATTTTTAAGCGGATTTAAAATTCACAAATTGCTTCGAAAATTTTAGGTAATATTCAAATTGCAATAATAAATATATAAAAAAAAATTCAGCGAAATATATTCAGTAGTTTTTTAAATAAAAATTAAAATAATAATAACACTTCTTATATGAAGCGATCACGTGCCCATGATATGAAAAGATCACGTGACCCACTTCAAAATGATGTATGGCATCCATCTTGTCTCAAAATCGTGATTTTTAAAGTTCTTTTTAATTCATATTGAGTGTTGTATCCGTCGTAAAACCACTTTATTTTTGGTTAAATTCTGTGCATCTACATACTGAAACAACGCAGTTACAATAAATATGAGTTTAAATGCTCATCCATATTTGATTATTTCTACAACGAAGCCTATTTTTCACCTATGTAAAATGTAAACAGCAAAATATGTAGAATGAGTTGTATTAGAATTGCTATATTTCTTTAACACAAAATCATTTAGTTCATGGAGTCTGCATAGCTGATATGAATGCAATATTCATTGATTTTACAAAGAGAAGGACGATTTTTTTCGATGAAGTTTTACGCATAGCGTTTAATTACTTGTAGCTCCATGGTCTTAATTTTTAAATAAAATAAATTATTATAGTATTGTGATGAATGACATGAATGGGAAATTATTTATGAATGAAATGCTGCTTTTATAGAGGGAGCCAGGCGTGTTATTTTTTCTATGACGTCATTTGAATGAATTTCAGTTGTTTTCGATGAAGTTTTCAAATATAATAAATTACCGTAGTATGATGATAGTTTTAAAAATACTTCCGAGGAATGTATCCCATTTTAGAGATGTTTAAACCAGGCAATTTATAATTGAATGACGTTATTTTAATGAAGTTCATTTTTTTGATGAAGGTTTAAGTTTTCAAATATAATAAATTAATGTAGTATTGTGATAAGTTTTAAAAGATTACCGAGGAATGTATTGCATTTTAGACATGTTTAAATAAAATTGCATTGAAGTTGGAAAGTGTTTCATAATCAATGCTTTAAGCATGATTGATTTTTTTTTGTTTTATTCAGTTTTATTCAGTACTTTGCACAAACAAAGGCAAAATATTACATAAAAGAGTATTGGCATTCAAACAAAATGAATGCCATCATTGTGCTTAATTTTCAACATGATAGAAAATGCCTTCCCATGTTACAACCTTCTCCTCTACATTTTCAACCCACTCCCTCAGCGTTCTCCACTGATTTCTCTCAATAAACACTCTGCAAAGTACGTGTTCTCTTGAAATGAAATCCAAAGGGAAGAGCTAGCTCTCTCTATACCCAGGATCGAATGTCAAAACCAAATGCATTTCAGACACGCTCGAGAAATAAAGAACACAAGTAGAGCATCAAAACGACTGAAACGTAATTTTTTCCCCCAGAAATGTTGGTTTTTATAACTGTTGTGGAGGTGTTCGTATTTATATATTTCTTTGTTTTCTCATCGAAATGACGGAAGTATTTTTAGACTATAAATTAGATCTGCTTGCTGTTCGACCATACTTCATTTCGCGTCATAGCTATTAAATATATTTACGGGACAGTTTGAATCAATAAATCATATAGAATTTATTATAACTAAAGGGTTCTACCCTATTGTCGTAATCCTCACAAATACTCTTTAAGAATCATTTAGTCAATCCTCACAAATACTCTTTAAGAATCATTTAGTCAATCCACACAAATACTCGTTAAGAATTTAAATTTATAATCATTAAAATGTTTTTGTAAAATTCGAAAAAAAATGAATTCTGGTAGGAGAAAAGTCGAGTTGAATCACACTCCAGCTAATTTATAATTCATATTGAAAAAGCTTAATGCTAAGCAAAAGATTCGTCCGTCGACTTGTTCATAAAAATGTCCTGTTTCATATTTTAGATTTTAATTGAATTGAGAGGTTTCGCTGAAGAGTCTTATTTTTCTTGTCAAAATACAAAATAATTTTTTTTTGTATTTTATATAATTTAAATATTTAAATCTAATTCAACTGATTTAAATTTAAAAACGAATGCTAAATAATATTTTAAAGAAGATTTTAAATATTTGGGTTTTAAAACGATTTGCCTACTTTTGAAGCATTTGTAAACTCATAACACTGTTGTTCATTTTTCAATAATTTTAATGTTTAAATTCGAAAATGTGTCCTTTATTTTTAAATAATTCAAGCTATAAAGTTTATTTACAGAAGATTTTTTTGAGGAATTTTGAAAAATATTTGTCAAAATTTCTCATCTACAGAATATAATAGCTGCTTTCAGAGACCACCACTATACGGATCATTAAGTTTACTTCCAATATTTTCCTTCCAATCTCTATAGTTGCGAAATAAGTAGAACTGATTTCATTATGAGTATGAATAGAACCGGATATTTGAGGCTTTCATGGCAAAAGTGAGGCTTTCATGTCATGACGTGAGGAAGGCAGCAGGAGACAACATGTGGACTTGGTGGAAACGTTGCGTTCCTATAAATGTCCTTTTTTGTTACACTTTAAACCCCAGCAGACCCCGACTGCGAGTTGCAAGAGTCGCTTAAGAATGCAACTCAATGGAAGTCCGTAATAGAATGCTGCCACCGCTGAGCGGTTTAATCCCGCATTCTTCAGCCATGAATGTCGAATCGATATCCTGAAAAGATCCATAAAATCAGAATATTATGATGTTGGTTTTGGAATAAAAAATGTTATTTTGTTATATTCAATATTTGATTTATCAAAGTAAAATTCACTATAGTCGGATAAAATGTTCCTTTTAAATTTGTTTCCATTTATTCTTAGCCGAAGATACGACTGTAAAATGCAGTGAATTGCAATAGACGACATTACACTAATTATATTTTATCACCATCCTTAAACCGACGTTTTCAAGTTTTGCTTTTCATAACCATGGAACAGCCACTGTAGGACTAATTCTATATTCATTAAAGTTCTTTTCCATAACCTTATAGGACGACTTTCTGTTACTGTTCGTGGGTTGAAGCAGTGTTAGCAAGTTCAGCTGTGTTAGCAACCGGCGTTAGATAGAACAGTCACTATAAGACTAATTTATATTCTTTAAAATTTATTTTCATTATCAAATAAAATGGCTTTCTATTATGGTTCTTGGGTTGCGGCAATGTTGTTCTTCCTGTGCAGCTGAAATTTTCACAATGTGGGCATGACCAACAAAGCCATTTGATTGTGACCGAATTGGGCTGAAACTAATAACCAACCGCAAAACTTTAACATTTCTGGTGTTGTTGCTATATTCTAACCCCTGCTTTCTCTTAGGTGACACTTGGATGGCCACGCATTTAACCCGTTGAACAATGCGTATGTACATATAAGGCCTTTTAACGAAGCAGTTTTGTTCTTTTCGCCAAGTTAGTTAAAACTAAATTGTATTTGTTGCTGATCAATTGGAATTATCATCATTTTGGATTGTATTTTAAAAACCTAAAACTAGAGACGTTTCCACGTCAGAAAGAAAAATAATGCTACTGGATAATCTCGCAAAATAAGCAACATAATCGATTTTAGCCTAATACCCCGACTATACCAGGATGTCCCAAAAAGATTGAAACGCGATTTGATTCTTTACCTGTTGGAGATAAATGGGCAATGTAACATACAAAAATATTGAAGGTAAGGTAGGAAATAAGACTACGTTAATGAAATAGTCGTTCTGGGCATAAAGATTCACGCTGCTGGATAATCTCGCAAAATGATCAACAAAATCGATTTTAGCCGAGTAATACCCGGATTATATGAGTTATTCGAGTCAAAATTCTAGTGGGACATAAAAAAGCGTTCTGGGCATAGAGGTTCACGCTGTTGGATAATCTCGAAAAATGAACAACAAAATCGATTTTAGCCGAGTAATACCCGGATTATATGAGTTATTCGAGTCAAAATTCTAGTGGGACATAAAGACGCGTTCTGGGCATAGAGGTTCACGCTGTTGGATAATCTCGCAAAATGAACAACACAGCCGATTTTAGCCGAGTAGTACCCAGACTATATGCGTTATTCGCATCAAAATTCTAATGGGACAAACACGAGCTTTATAGGCATAAAAATTTAAGCTGCTGTATAATCTCGCAAAATGAGCAACACAGTCGATTTTAGACGAATAACTCGACTGTATACATTATTCGTGTCAAAAATCTAGTGGGACATAAAGGAGCGTTCTGGGCATAAAGATTCACGCTGCTGGATAATCTCGCAAAATGATCAACAAAATCGATTGTAGCCGAATAATACCCGGATTATATGAGTTATTCGAGTCAAAATTCTAGTGGGACATAAAGAAGCGTTCTGGGCATAGAGGTTCACGCTGTTGGATAATCTCGCAAAATAAGCAATACAATTGATTTTAGCCGAATATCCCGATTATATGATTTATTCGTGTCAAAAATGTTTGTGGGATATAAAGGTTCATGCTGCTTGATAATCTCGCAAAATAAGCAACACAATCGATCGTGATTAATTTTTTGTAAAAACGCAGCAGGGTCATGGTTGAGATAATTTCACGATTTCTTTTGAGAAAATATTTTTTTTCTTCCATCTCGAGGTTTCCGTTATGAAAACTTAACACGGGTAGGCCATTCGATTATTTTCATTACTCATTTTGACCCCCTTTTCTCATCATACTTTAACTCTCGTCCAAGGCTTTAGTTTTGCATATTCGTGATGCTCGAACATGCCAAAGTTATAAAAGTGCATGGAAGCATTTGACAATTTGTACGTGCATTATTATATTTTCGTGATTCCGTCTTAAGGTTAATTGACATATATATATATATATATATATATATATATATATATATATATATATATATATATATATTTGCATTATAATGACTTTAGTAAATGCTTGTTTAAACAAAAAAAAAATCAATCATGCATAAAGCATTGATTATGAAACACATTCCAACTGCAATATAATTTTATTCAAAAATCTGTGAAATGCGATACATTCAGCTCTGATATATTTTAAATTATCACAGTACTACAATAATTTATTATATTTGAAAACTTAAAACTTCATCGTAAAAAATGAACTTTATTTAAATGACGTCATCGAAATATTATAAATCACCTGGCTCTCTATGTAAACTCAATGAACATTTCATTCATATCACTTTAATTCCAGACTCCAGAGTTAAATTATTTTGCGTGAAAAAAAGAATACGTTATTTCTTATACAAATCATCTTACAATCACTTGTTTACATTCTGCATCCATTAAAATTAGGCTTCGTTGTAGAAATAATCAAAGTTTGATAATCATTTAAACTCAAAAATATTGTAGTTGCTTTGACACAGAATATATCACAGGCCAACGGCCCTACCGTGCTGAAAACACCGGTTCTCGTTAGATCACCGAAGTCAAGCAGCATCGGGCGCGATTAGTACTTGGGTGGGTGACCACCTGGGAACACCGCGTGCTTGTGGCACATTTCGGGCGCGGTAGCCCGGTGGTTTGCGCGCTGGATTTGCACGCTGCCACAACTGCCGCCGTGTTTATGCGGAGTACGATCGCGTTAAACATGTGGGTCCGTAAGTCCTTCCGAGAGGTTGGTGGTAGGGGAAGGAGGGTACGGTCCCTGTGGATGCCTCCCCACTGGGTTCCGGTCTAAATTGGGTGGCACTTCCCAGCCTTCCAAACGGTTACCTTACACTTTTCTGGTAGGTCGGACGGTCTGGGTCTCAACAACAATAGAATATATCACGATTTTTCACTGGGAAAAAAGATGGATGCCACATTTTATTTTGAAGCGGGTCACGTGATCTCTTCATGTAATATGGGTGTCATTATTATTTTAATTTTTATTTAAGAAACTATCGAACATATTTTGCTGAAATTTCTTTTTTATATTTTATTGGATAATTTGAATATTTCCTAAAATTTTCGAAACAATTTGTGAATTTTAACTTTATTTAATAAATGTTTGAAAAATTAGGTCCCATAGGGTTCAATGTATTTCATTTTTTCAACCTTATGTCAATTTACCTTATACCAATTTTAAATTGGTATCCGTGTTATTTAATGCAATTAAACTCATTTAATCAATTTCGAAATAAATAAAGAAAAAAATTAATTCTCTGGTAAAAGTCATGTGCTGCCTAAATTAGATTTTTTTTTTACTTGATGATGAAATAAAGAAATCGTAGTTTTTATTCAAATAGCTACGGTAATAATTAATACAATTAGTTCGCATAACATTTAAGTATTTACAGGATATTGCAGTTTTAAAAAATATTCATGAAACATTCAGGAAGTTGACGATTTAAAACGGTATAAAAAAATTAAGCCCAAATGCATATTTGATGAAATCTTTAATGGTCACTCATTTTAAATGTAATGTTGTACGTCATTGTAAAAGCAGTGTATTGTACGTCATTGTAAAAACAGAGTTATTATTTAAAATGATTATTTAAATCAAAAACAGATTACTAAAAAGCAAGAAATAATTAATAAAAATATTTAATGTGTATTTTCTGCCATAAAGTTGACTAAAATCCACAAAAGGTATTAAAAGTGAAAGCATACCACATTATTTTACTATTACAAGTTCTAGAAAGTTGAAAAGAATGAAAGTGTAAGTACTTTCAGATATTACATTCAAATCAAATCTCTGATAAACTCTGTTATATACATAAAATACAGCTCAAACTGCTGTCAGAATAATTCTGAAATAAAATTACTTCTTTAATAAAAAGTTTCACAAGATGTTGGTTGAAAATATCAATCTGTTTCAAAGGTAAAATTAAGGCTCTCATCTTCATGATACAGAGCAACCGCACCACCAAAAGGCAAGAAAGCGTCTGTCTATGACTGTTTATCTGTTATCAGGCGAGTTTTTTTTTTTATGAAATTAGCTCATTTAACTTCTGAAAAAGCTTGTTTCAAATAATTTTCGAACAAAAAATTTTAAAAATTATTTGATTATTGTGGTTATGCATCTTCCCCAAATAACGTTATTTCCTAATTTATTTTATCACGAAACTCATTTAAATTCGTAGTTTTATTCCCTGGTAAAATATTTTACAATCTTTTACGATTCATTCTCCATCTTGCAGGGTTTTTTCTTTCATTTTATCAAATTCTCGTTGAGTAACTGTTTCTTTCCCAGATCACGTGATGTAACTATATTGGCAGTCTCAACCTTGTCCTTGCTGGAGAGATTGCTCTGTGCCTCTATCTTAAAGAAGGTGACTATTTTTATCCCTGCAATATATGGTAATATATAGGGAAGTTTTGGAATCGTGTCGAAAATCGCAAAGTGAGTTTTCGACAGATCTACATGTTTCGAGCACTCTAAAAACCAGAAAAAAATTATTTTTAACATCATTGTGTGTCTGTGTGTCTACCTGTGCAATGTGTATAGCCACTCTAGCTGAAAACTAATTGACCGAATTTTTTAAAATTTGTTAAATAAGTCACTTTTGGGTGATCCTGGTGCTGATTAGATTTTGATACAATTTGGGTTTTTTTTTTATACGAAATGGTCCGTAGAAGAGTATGTGTTCACTCTTGTTGAAAAACTGAAAACCTATAATTGACCACATTTCACAAAATTTGATAGATAAGTCACCTGTGGGATACTTTGGTGCTGATTAGATTTTGATATAATTCGGAAAAAAAAAACCTGCTTTTTGTTTTGAAAGATGGCCCGCAAAATTTGTCAAAATCTGAAATAAAAGACTTCGTACGCTTAAGTGAACAATTAAATACTTGTTTTATACGTAATTTTTAACGAATAAGACCGACTCCATAAATTTAGGCCTGACCTCCCTAGAGTTAAATCCCTAGGACTAACCGTCCTAGAGTTGTAGAGTCAGTCGAAAGATTTAAGTTTTTTGTATTTTTACCACGTCGCCTTTGAAAATATGTCCAGTCGCCAAACTAAAAGGAAAATTGAAATAAAACTGAAAATTCAGTGTAATTTCATATAATTGCCCATGTTATTTCGCACAATTAAACTCAATTTGAAAAATTATGAAAGGAAGAAAGTGAAAACGAATTTGAGTCTGTATGGGAAGCCACGTACTGCTCACATCAGAATTTTTTTTTCACTTTGAAACCGGTTGATATATTGAATCAACATTTTATGTTGTCATTAACGAAGTAATTTTTTTACAGATGAGCATATCTCTTAAACAGTTAGTATCCAAGAGAGAGGAAGCATCTTAATTAATATTAAACTTTCTTTGAAGACTTGAACTTTCTACCTACAAAATCAAATGGATTAACTATTAAGGTGACGTTAAACTAAAGACAAGAAAGATCAATCATGCATAAGCATTGATTATGAAACACTTTCCAACTGAAATGTAATTTCATTTAAAAATTTCTAAAATGTGATTCATTCAGTGGTAATATCTTTTACATTATCACAGTACTACAGTAATTTATTATACTTAAATATTTAAAACTGTATCGAAATATAAATCATCTGATTCTTTATGCAAAATCAATGAATATTTCATTCATATAACTTGTATTCCAGACTCCAGAGCTAAATAATTTTGTGTGAAAAAAATTCAGCAATTCTTATGTAATTCATCTTACAATCGCTTGAGATATTTGCATTCTGCATATGTTAAAATTAGGCTTCCTTGAAAAAATAATAAAAGTTTAGGGATCATTTAAAATCACAACTATTGTAATTGCATAGGCACGGAATTTAGATACACAGATAATACACAGATAACATATATGTGTATGTGTATGTACTCAAAGTATTGGAATCGTGCCGAAGATCGGAACTCGAATTTTCAAAGTATCTACACGTTTTGGGACTTCTAGAACACGAAAAAACTACTTTTAGGAAGACGTCTGTGTGTGTAAGGGTGTATCTGTGTATGTTTCTGTGTGTCTGTGTGGATATTACATCCACTCTAATTGAAAAACTAATGGACCGAATTTCATACAATTTGGTAGGTATGTTTTTTGTGGGAAATCCTGATGTTCATTAGATTATAGTACGATTCGTAATAAAAGAATCTGCCTTCTTTGCGAAATGGCCGCTGAAATTGCCTTTATCCACTCTAGCTAAAAACTAATGAACCAAATTTAACAAAATTTGGAGTATAATATTTCAATAACCTACAAGTGATTTATATACCAAATTTAACAAAATTTTGTATATAAATCATTTGTAGGTTATTCTACTACGATTCGGGAAAAAGGAACGGGCTATTTTTGCGAAATGGCCAGCAAAAATCGTTATATATAAAAATAAAAGACTACGTGTGCTCAATTATATCAATTAAATTCCTATTTTATATATGATTTTTGACAACAAAAAGAATAAGACTAACCCCATTACTCTAGGACTAGCCGTTCTTGAGATATTCTAGTTTTTTCGCGTTTTCGCTACGCCACCTTTGACAATAAGTTCAGCTATCAAATGAGAACTTAATTTAAGTTTAACGTGCAAATTCAATGTCATTTAAAATACTTATGTTGTGCAGATAAACTCAAATTATCATTGAATAAATAAAGAGAACGAATATGAGTCTGCAGGGAAAGACATGTGCTGTCCACATCAGAATTTTTAACAATATTACACCAATGATTTATAGAAGTGAACGAGGATTATTTTCAGGCCATTTCGAAAAAAATGTATGATCTATATTTAAAGATCCATCAAATTTTTGTCGAATAAAATGTTCAACAAATTTAAGCTGTGTACCAAATTTTAACTCTCTAGGACGTAGGAAAGTGCATTTAAAATGCCATCAATTAAATTTATCATGAAGAGTTATATAAAATTTAAAAAAAATGAAAAATTTTTATCTACCAAATTTATTTTAAAATATGAAGCCACTCCCATATGCAAAACGTTTAAACAAATGGAGAGATATTTATTATATAATATCTCTCTCTTTTCTTTCTGGAAGATATCCCAAAGTCAGAATTTAATTGAATTTGTTTTTTTCCCTATATTAAATAATTTTTTTAATTAAAAAACTACTTAACATATTTTACTGAATTTTTTTTTATATATTCTATGGGATAATGTAAATATTTCCTAAAAATTTCGAAGCAATTCGTGAATTTTAAATTTACTTAAAAAATGTTTGAAAAATTAGGTCCCATAGGGTTCAATGTATTTCATTTTTTCAACCCGGGTTCAATAAAAAACTAATTGGGTGATATTATTTATTTATATTCCCATAGGTCCTACAGACCGTCTGAACAACATACTAAAATTTCATTTTGATAAACTCATTTTTACGGCAGTTATCGTGCTAACGGACAGACAGACAGACAGACAGACAGACAGACAGACAGACAGACAGACAGACAGACAGAATGAACAAAGTCATAAACACTTTTCAACTTTGTTGTAAAGTGTTAAAAAGTATAGATCTTTAAAATTTTCAGTCGTAAAACATTTTCATCTTTGGATGCGGGTGTCAACAAAATAACAGAAAGGGTTATTTTGAGAATGTTGGTTCAAATAAAACGATATTAATCTTTAATGGCAATTCATGTGTGTCGGAAACAAGGCTGCATCACTTTTGATATGAGAACTAGCAACTGCAATGATTAGTCAACAGAAGTTAATCTTTCAGAATTTCTCTAACGATCTACTTTCTATCATGGAACGTCTATTTAGAAAGTTCTATAGCTTCTTCAAAGCAAGCTTGTAGTGTATATTTTAAGTATAGTTAAAAACAAGAAAGATCAATCATGCATAAGCATTGATTATGAAACACTTTCCAACTGAAATGTAATTTCATTTAAAAATTTCTAAAATGTGATTCATTCAGTGGTAATATCTTTTACATTATCACAGAACTGCAGTAATTTATTATACTTAAATATTTAAAACTGTATCGAAATATAAATCATCTGATTCTTTATGCAAAATCAATGAATATTTCATTCATATAACTTGTATTCCAGACTCCAGAGCTAAATAATTTTGTGTGAAAAAAATTCAGCAATTCTTATGTAATTCATCTTACAATCGCTTGAGATATTTGCATTCTGCATATGTTAAAATTAGGCTTCCTTGAAGAAATAATAAAAGTTTAGGGATCATTTAAAATCACAACTATTGTAATTGCATAGGCACGGAATTTAGATACACAGATAATACACAGATAATATATATGTGTATGTGTATGTACTCAAAGTATTGGAATCGTGCCGAGGATCGGAACTCGAATTTTCAAAGTATCTACACGTTTTGGGACTTCTAGAACACGAAAAAACTACTTTTAGGAAGACGTCTGTGTGTGTAAGGGTGTATCTGTGTATGTTTCTGTGTGTCTGTGTGGATATTACATCCACTCTAATTGAAAAACTAATGGACCGAATTTCATACAATTTGGTAGGTATGTTTTTTGTGGGAAATCCTGATGTTCATTAGATTATAGTACGATTCGTAATAAAAGAATCTGCCTTCTTTGCGAAATGGCCGCAGAAATTGCCTTTATCCACTCTAGCTAAAAACTAATGAACCAAATTTAACAAAATTTTGAAATTTGAAAAATTAGGTCCCATAGGGTTCAATGTATTTCATTTTTTCAACCCGGGTTCAATAAAAAACTAATTGGGTGATATTATTTATTTATATTCCCATAGGTCCTACAGACCGTCTGAACAACATACTAAAATTTCATTTTGATAAACTCATTTTTACGGCAGTTATCGTGCTAACGGACAGACAGACAGACAGACAGACAGACAGACAGACAGACAGAATGAACAAAGTCATAAACACTTTTCAACTTTGTTGTAAAGTGTTAAAAATAATTGTCTCAGTAATTTAACATCAGATAAAGCTGAAAAGATGTTAATCTATAGAAAATAGTTCTAAACCTGTAATTCATTCAAATGTTAGGAACTTTTCCCGTTTTTTCTTTACCAAACATATAGATACTAAAAAGAGGAAGGATTGGGCTTTTCTTTATAATAAATAAAGTAAATAAAAAGAAAAATAATTTTGATCTATGCTATCAGAATCTGAAAATTATATGCTGCGTTTTAAAGAAGTTTTTGTTTTCTGAATCAGAAGTATTTCTGATAGTTTTGTAAAACGAATTCACTGTTTGATAAATATTAGGAATATTCCTAATTCTTTTATTGCATTTTTTTAAAAGCACAAGGCTACTTTTTCAAACCATCTAAGCTTGGCAGAAATCAGTGGGAATAATTTCCCAAAACTAAAAACAACAGGAGGCTTAGGACTTTTTCTCGTAGTTTACCATGAGAAAACTAAAACAAGCGGCTAGAGGGAAATATAATTATACTAACATAGGTACACGGTGAATTCAATAAGGCACAACTAAATGATGGCGGTTACTACGAAAAATGATGCGTCGCTTACATCTGCTTTTTTTTTTTTTACTTATTTTCCACATCTTGGGGGTGATCAGCTGCCGCGATAGAAAGCTACCCAGCATTCTGGAAACTTGCCCATTAAAAATATACTTGAAATATATATGTGACCCCATCTATATTTACCAGATAGTTAATAAAATGATGTTTTTATATTCTGCAACTCGATGTATATATAAAACGGTGATTCATTCGTAATTTTTAAAAAAATTGCTCATTTAAACGATTTTTAATGTGATATTTTAATATGTAATTTCATGCAAATCACTGGATTTCTTTTGAGAGGTATCGCTCTTCTGGTGTAGTAAAATTTCTAATATCTCAAGAACTGCTCGTGATGAGTCCTATGCAATGCTTTTAATTAAGTTCTAGAGAAAAATAAAACAATTATTTGTTTGATAATAGAAAGCATATATTTTTTTCGGTTTAGATTAAACTCGTGCAATATCTCGAGAACAACGCACCTACGTGTTTTATAAATGTTGCCACTCGCTTTTAAATAAACAATTACATACAGAATGACTATTTTATTTGCGACGCTTTACGTACTTATTTGTATAAAGATTTTTTAATTTAAAAGAAATCTACGAAATATTAAAGATCTTCTCGTGATCAGAACTTTGGACAAATTAAGAAGCCTCTTACGGTTATTGATTACAATAATCGTACAAAATCTCACAGTAGTTGTCTTTTGAAATATAATCTTCAATGAGATTTAAATCTCAATTAAATAATTATTCGTTATTTGTTTGAGAGTTTTTGTACCTGCAGCCATATAGACAGACAAACATAATTCAAGAACTAATTAATCAAGAAATAATTATTGATTACAGTGATCGTACAAAATCTCACAGTAGTTGCCTTTTGAAATATAATCTTCAATGAGATTTAAATCTCAATTAAATAATTATTCGTAATTTTTATTTGAGAGTTTTGTGCCTGCAGCCACATAGACAGGCAAACATAATTCAAGAAATAATTAATCAAGAAATAATTATTGATTACAATAACTGTACAAAATCTCACAGTAGTTGTCTTTTGAAATATAATCTCCAATGAGATTTAAATCTCAATTAAATAATTATTCGTAATTTGTTTGAGAGTTTAAAGCCTGCATCCACATGGACAGACAAACGTAATTCAAGAAATAATTGATCAAAAAATAATTATTGATTACAATAATCGTACAAAATCTCACAGTAGTTGTCTTTTGAAATATAATCTTTAATGAAATTTAAATCTCAACTAAATAATTATTTGTAATTTGTTTGAGAGTTTTGTGCCTGCAGCCACATAGACAGACAAACATAATTCAAGAAATAACTGATTCGGAGTCATAGCTGCTCAAAACGGGAGAATTGATCAAAATCCGAGAATCGGATTTTTGACCCCATCACAATATATTCCTGTGCCATATAATGCAAGGGAAATAAATTTGTCTTATTATGGCATTCCGAAGTTTGGTTCCTTTCCGACTTGAACGCAAAACTCAATCAGTGGAATCCCTGCGGGGATGTAAGTATGAAGAAATTCCATCTTTATCTCGTTCTATTCTCATAGGAAAAGCTTATTGTGAGCCTCTCTGCGGCGAAACATTATGTCAAGAACAGACCTAATCTGTTGGATGCTGTAACTGATCTTATCTGTTCAACCATATTTATTGAATAAAACTCTTGGATAAATGCATTTTACACAGTGCATCATTTGTAACTGAAATTCTATTATTGACAGATAATGTTGATGTGACTATGTGACATTCTCTCTTAAATATAAGGGGTTTCTAGTGACGTTCTTAATCACTCTAATAACTTTGCAAGAAAAGTTCCTTAGGTGAACATATTGGATCTGCTATAGTAAATTGACCATGCACTATCGAATAAAAGTGTTTATAACTCCCATAGCAAAGAATGAAAAAATTTAGCATAAAGGTCAAACTCGACAACAAAGCGAAATAAGAGCCAACGGCCGTACCGTGCTGAAAACACCGGTTCTCGTTAGATCACCGAAGTCAGGCAGCATCGAGCGTGGTTAGTACTTGAGTGGGTGACCACCTGGGAACACAGCGTGCTGTTGGCACATTTCGGGCGCGGTAGCCCGGTGGTTTGCTCGCTGGATTTGCACGCTGCCACAACTGCCGCCGTGTTCATGAGGAGTACGATCACGTTAAACATGTGGGTCCGTAAGTCCTTCCGAGAGGTTGGTGGTAGGGGAAGGAGGGTATGGTCCCTGTGGATGCCTCCCCCACTGGGTTCCGGTCTAAATTGGGTGGCACTTCCCGGCCGTCCAAACAGTTACCTTACACCTTTCTGGTAGGTCGGACGATCTGGGTCTCAACAACAACAAAGCGAAATAGACCAGAAAGGTCAATTAAAAAGAGGTAGAACTTTATCTGATAAGTATGGATCAACAATAAAATTGTTACAGAAGACATTTATTTGGCACAATGTGGTTATTGACGAATGCCTTATTCAGGAATGTTAAAATGAACAACGCACTCATGATTGCATCTAACGATTGTGATGATGTTTTGGCACTTGCAAGATTCAATATGAATAGTTCCATATGTACGTGTGTACAAGTATATACCACTAAATAGCGGTAAAATAAAAAAATAATGCAAATAATATACAAAATTAATATAAATAATAAAATTCAAAAAGCCGATTTTATATTCAAAGCTTTATCTTTCGATGATGCTAGGCATATTTAACCTTTTTATCTACAGGCTGAACTGTGCCAGTCTGTTTGAATAGAAAAGTTTCTGTGTAAAAGCCTAGCTTTTTATAATGAAACTGAATTTATAATGATCCTGCAAAAATATAGACTACTCCTGCATTATTATAAAGTATTTATTACTTAGCCGCTTATATCTCGGCCTATTCGGCTATAGCAAAATACAAACTAGACATCAAATGAAAAGACGTGGTCTCTGAATGTGCAGGTTTTAGAAAATCTTAGATAGGTGCAACGATTATAGACGTGTTATGACCAAAAAGGTGCCATTTATTCATCAATAACGTTCAGGCATTAATATCAAGGTAAAAATATAGCACCATCTAAAAAATAACGTCTGTGAATGAAAGTGATATTAGTTTCTCTGTGGCCATACAACAACAATTAAGAGTCAATAATAGCACCAAAATTTCACTATATTTTCATCTATATATTGTGGCGAACATGTAATATTCCCTTTCGTCTCGTTCGAAGACCAGACGGAGAAAACACATATACATGCATTCTTCTCCATGATGTCATTCTAGGGTTGCCTCTTGCTGAACATCGTAGAAGGGTTGACAGATTTGGCGATTTATCGCCAATTTAGCGATATTTGACGAACTCCTGAAACTTCGAGAAGCACTTCGGAAGAACAATTATTCCACGTGATATGAGAGATTTCCCGAAGTTTCTATGGCGAGTCTATAAAAGGAATCATCATTCAGTCGGAGAGCAATTGACGTGATACGCGCTACATTGAACTGTGAGTTTTGTCAATGTTTTGAAAATAGTATTGGCCGTTTTGTAAAATTACTTTCCTCAATGTTTTGAGAATAATATCAGTTATTTTGTGAAATTAGTGGGAATGTGCTGTTTGACTGTATATTATTCTTGTTTATGCTGTGCTTGTGAATAAACTTGTTAGCTATCCAGAAATTTGGACTCATTCTGGTAGCCTGCGTGCACGCCCACGATTCCAGAGGATATGTCGTAATAACATCATTACAATATTATGTGTTGTGCACAATCGAGATCTCAGCTATCTTGGAAACAACCGAGGATGATGGAACATTTACCGGATCTAGTGGGGGTGGAGGATTAACAGCAATTGAACACTGAAAACTACATCAAGATTATTATTACTAAACATTCGAATTTAAGAACGTCCATGTAACGATTGAGTATTAAGACCTTACGACGACTTTTGGTACCAGGTGTCTATTTTAATAACAAAGTAATAAGTTGGGTAAAATGATTTCCTAATTTGAATTTCAGACAACACCGAAAAAATTTCCTAGATAAAAAAAAAAATGAGAAAGTATCAATACTGGATAGATATTATTATTATTATATCCACTCTTTCTTATATTTCGGTAGTTGCTGACAAAAGAGGCGATAGATCCCATATGTCTTCTCTCTGGTACTGCGATGACGACATATATCTACGCCTATATAAACACAGAGTCCGCTAATTGACACGCTAGACGACGCGGGCCTGTCAGCGGTAGCAAAATGCTTATTTAGGATGGGTGGGGAAAGCGGCCTTTTCTTTTTTAACATTTTCCAACATAGTTGAAAAGTGTTTATGACTTTGTTCATTCATTCTGTCTGTCTGTCTGTTTGTCCGTTCGCATGATAACTGCCGTAAAAATGACTTTATCAAAATGAAATTTTAATATGTTGTTGAGGGGGTCTGTGAGACATATGGGAATGTAAATGAATGATATCACCCAATTAGTTTTGGATTGAACCCCGGTTGAAAAAGCCAAATACATTGAACCCTATGGGGCCTAATTATTCAAATATTTTTTAAGCAAAATTAAAATTCACAAATTGCTACGAAATATTAGGAAATATTTAAATTATCCCATAAGATGTATAAAAAAAAATTCACCAAAATATGTTTTGTAGCTTTTTAAATAAAAATTAAAATAATAATTACACTTCCTAGTGTAAAAATCGTGATTATTAAAGTTCTTTTAAATTTATATTTAGTGTTGCATCCGTCCTGAAACCGCTTTCGCTTTACATTTTGTTTATTTTCTGTGCATCTATATTCTGCGCCAACGCAATCAAAATATTTTGGAGTTTAAATGATCATCAGCCTAGCCTTTGATTATTTCTACGTCGAAGCCTAATTTTAATGGATGCAGAATGTAAAAGAGTGATTGTAAGATGAGTTGTTTAAGAATTGCTGAATTTTTTTTTGACTCAAAATTAGCTATCACTTTCATTCCAAACTTCAGAGCTAAGTATAAAATGAAATTGATAAGTATAAATTGAAGAGAAATATTTATTTCCTTTACATAAGAGAACCAAACGATTTATATTTCGATAACTTCATTTGAATAAAATTCATTTTTTTTCGATGAAGCTTTCAAAAATAATAAATTATTGTAGTACTGTGATAATTTAAAATATATCATCGCTGAATGCATTGCATTTTAGAAATGTTTAAATAAAATTGCATTTCATTTGGGAAATGTTTCATAATCAACGCTTTATGCATAATTGATGTTTCTTGTTATTAACGTAAAATGTACTGACCAGCACTGCATTAGATTTTCTGCGCATGTGATTAAGAGTTAGAATGAACAGTAAGCAAATTTGAAAAAGAAATATATATATATATATATATATATATATATATATTACTGAAAATTTTTATTTTACTTGTATTATATATACCTGCGATTGATCATTAATAGAAAATGTGCTGTAAAGCTAAAATGAAAGGAAGATCGACTGAAATGTAAACGAGATATCAAAAAGGCTATACTACAATTGTTGAATAATTTAAAAAACTTGATAACAAAACATTACAAATAAAACAGGTACTAAATTGGTATAAAATACCCCTTTTTCCCTGTTCAGTGTATAATTTAAGGTATGGAATAAGATATACATGTGGTAAAGAAGGGTGAAAAATTTTTTGTAACTGCACATTTATAATAAAGTCTTTTTATAAATCATATATGTAATGCAGGTATTTAAGGTACTAATCCCCTTGTTCCCTGCATAAACATACATGGTGTAAATGCAAGAATTGTATATATATATATATATATATATATATATATATATATATGCAATATATATATATATATATATATGCAATATATATATATATATATATATATAAATATATATAATTGAAGAATTTTTATTTTACTTGTATTATATATACCTGCAATATATCATTATTAGAATATGTTCTGTATAGCATAAGTGAAAGAAAGATGGACTGAAATGTAAATGTGGTATCAAATTATATCTATCTATCTATCTATCTATCTATCTATCTATCTATCTATCTATCTATATATATATATATATATATATATATATATATATATATATATATATATATATATATATATATATATATATATATATATAAGTAGTAAGAATAGGGGCGTTCACCGCCGAAGGCGGAATAATGCGGAATGCGGAATCCAAGATGGCGGCCATTCCGCCTTCTGTGATCCTGGACGGGGGTGTAAAAGGGGGGAGAGAATGAAAAAAGGTGGGGGTGAAAATTTTGGAGAAACTTTTTCTCGGGTGGCAACGATTTTGTAGTCTTGTACGAGGGGTTGAGGGGGAAATAAATTTTTGGAATGAGATTTTTTCTAAGTGGGGTAGAAACTTTTTTCAGGTTGGCAACACCGACGAAGGCGGAATGAAACCATCAGCGCCCCCTAGCGGCGAAAAGCAGAACTATCGAGGATGGAACTTAGAAATATTTTTTTGTTTGGGTTGTCATAGCAACACCTGTGGGGGAGAAACTTTTTTGGGGGTGGCAACACCGACGAAGGCGGAATGAAACCATCAGCGCCCCCTAGCGGTAGAAAGGAGAAATAAAATTGGGATTTTTCTGATTGTTGGGATTTTTTTCTTTTTTCTAAATGAAGAAATTAAGTACGAAATATTCGCATTTTTTTTTTCTTTTTTCTAAATGAATGAAAGGTGTTAATGAGGATAATGAAATAAAGTGATTAAGTATATCAATACCATTGTTATTGCATGCTAGGAGCGTGCCAATATACCTCCGCCAAGGACATGTTAAGGGTATACCAGCGGTATACTAAGGGATATGCTGAAGGCATGCTAAGGTCATATCAATATCCCTCCGCCTAAGAAAAGAGTGCTTTTCCTATTCGTAGGTTAAGGGGTATGTTAAGACCATCGTTCCTACAATATCCCTCCGCTATATCGCGGTTACGAACTTAACTGCGAGAATCTTGTAGGGTGTAGGGGTATGTCAAGAGCATCGAACATGAATTTTAAGAAAGTGTCACTTTTAGCGTTTTTTCGCAAAAAGTTTTCAAAACGTTAAAAAAACAACAAAAATGTACGTTTTTAAAATAAATTGTGGTTTTTAGATTGTTTGAATTCTCTATGGGAAATAACATGGGTTTTCACACTTTTGTGTATTTTTTGTAAAAAAAATGTGCGTTTTTGCAAAAGTGTTACCAAAAAAGCGTTTTTTGAAAAATGTGACATTTTGCGATTTTTTTTCAAAATGCCGTTTTCTCTATGGGAATTAACATAGGTTTTCGCACTTTTACATTTTTTTAAAAAAAATGTGCGTTTTTGCAAAAGTGTTACCAAAAATGCGTTTTTTGAAAAATGTGACATTTTGCGATTTTTTTCAAAAACATACTTTTTACTTGTAAAAACTAAGAAAAACACGTTTTAAAAGTAGCAGAATCGCGTGAATCGGTGTTTTAAAGTAGCGGAATCGCATGAATTGGTGTTTTAAAGTAGCAGAATCGCGTGAATTAGTGTTTTAAAGTAGCAGAATCGCGTGAATTGGTGTTTTAAAGTAGCAGAATCGCGTGAATTAGTGTTTTAAAGTAGCAGAATCGCGTGAATTGGTGTTTTAAAGTAGCAGAATCGCATGAATCGGGTGTATGGGAATCTCGAGAATCTCGGGAATCTCAGGAATTGAGTGTATGAGAGGGTGTGTGTTTCCCCCACCGGTCTTGGAGTTCAAATATTTTAATATTTTCAATAAATACTCCCAAAAATAAATATTTTAAAGAATCGTGAAAGTGTGCTTATGTCTAAAATACTTGAGTGTTATGAATCGTGTATTCATTTAATTCTTGGAGTTTAAATAATAGCAGATACCAATATCTGTATACATATGTTTTTACAAGTGTATACTACCATAGGAGTTTCTTTAAACCAACATAGTTTAATACTTATGTTATTTTACAAGTGTACTACTAGCATAGGCTGCCATAGGGGTATCTTTCAATCTTAACATGTTTTAAAAACCGCATAGTGCATTAAATCACGATGACAGATCTACCCCTCCCCACCTCGCGTGAATGTGGATAGTTACATCGTATGGCCAGTGCGGGAAAGATGAGGATACTGCTAACAGAGCGTGGTTCTGTACCAGGCTATAACTTTAGGCTATATGTCGTTGGGTCGACTGTTTAGAACGGCTCTCGCTGCTATTGTTAACATCTGTGGTGGGGGACAGTTTTTTACGGATGCTTGTGTTGGACCATCGCGAAATACTATTATATTCTCAGCTGGGAGATGCTCTTTTAAAGAAGTTCTTATTAAATTTTAACATGTTTTAAAAAGAATCTTTCATTCATTAGTGTTATGAATCTCGCAAGTTAATTAAAGGATGTTAATTAAATTAATTGATTAAGTATTGAATGTCTGTATACCAGGAGCATGTTAAAGACATGTCAAGGGGTATGTCAAAGCGTACCAAGGGTATACCAAAGGAGTATGCTGAAGGCACACCAAGACCATCGTTCCTACACTATCCCTCCGCTATATCGCGCTTACGAAGTGAACTGCGAGAATCTTGTATGATGAAGGGAAATAACATTTCGAGAAATAATATATCTGTACTTACTTGAATTTTACACGTTTGTAATTGTTTTTTTAAAAAAATGTGGTAATGGGAAAAATTAACATTTTTGTTAAAATGTTCCAAAACCGTAAAAAAGTAACAAAAAATGTGGTAATGGGCAAAATTAACATTTTGCGACTTTTTTTTGAAAATGTTAATTTCTCTATGGGAATTAACATGGGTTTTCACACTTTTGTCATTTTTTTTCAAAAAATGTGGTAATGGGAAAAATTAACTTTTTGCACAAAATGTCTCAAAAACGTAAAAAAGTAACAAAAAATGTGGTAATGGGCAAAATTAACATTTTGCGATTCTTTTCAAAATGCCAATTTCTCTATGGGAATTAACATGGGTTTTCGCACTTTTGTAATTTTTTTACAAAAAATGTGCGTTTTTATAAAAATGTCACTAAAAATGTGGTAATGGGCAAAATTAACATTTCGCACAAAATGTTGCAAAAACGTAAAAAAACAACAAAAATGTGCGTTTTTTACAAAAATGTGATAAAAAAGCGAGTTTTCAAAGTAGCAGAATCGCGTGAATCGGGTGTATGGGAGGGGGGGTGTTTCCCCCACCGGTCTTGGATTTCAAAATTTTAAATAAATATTTTTAAATAATCGTGAAAGTTTGCTTATGCCTAAAATACTTGAGTGTTATGAATCTCACAAGTTAATTAAAGGATGATAATTAAATAAAGTCTTGGAGTTTAAATAATAGCAGATACCAATGGCTGTATGCATATGTTTTTACAAGTGTACTACTACCATAGGGGGGGGTTTCTTTAAACCAACATGTTTTAATTCGAGCGTTATTCTAAGAGGGAAGAAACGCCTAATATGGTGATACATATGACACACGCGCTCAGCACAAATCGATGGAAATAAATGGTGAGATAGTTTTTAAAGACGAGACTCCTAATTTTTTTTCGATAAATAAGGTATTTGAGGTTATTTAGCGTGTGAATGAACGATACATGCCAATAAAATGAGGAACTAGGCTAAGTTTACAAGTATAGGACTCTAAAGTTTTGATGTTTTAGGGGTAGAACTTGAATTTATAATTAAACATGATTTATACTAACTACTGCAAAGGGAGAAATGCATAGCGAAAGGGGTTATGTGTGTATATATATATATATATATATATATAATACATATAACCAACATCCACCGGTGGAATGCAGATCTAAGATAGTATTTTTAGGAGAAGACATAAGATTCTTAAGTAAATGGAGTATTTAGAGGTATTTAAAGAGATATAAACATATGATAAGGTAGCATCCATAATACACACAACTAATATAGGACAGCGAAAGGAAAACTTTAGTATTGTTTAGAGACCGAACTTCAAATTTTTAAGTAAATGCAGGTGTTTCGACATTTTTAATGGGCTATGTGCAATACACATGTCTCCGACCACAGTGGTGGAAAAGTGATACCGGAGCAGTTTTTAAAGATGTAACTTTAACTTTTTTCAATTAAGTGAAGAATCTACTAAATATTAGAGGGTGCTAGCACTTACCGAGGGTTTTATGTATAATACACATAAGCAGCATATGACATTAGGAAGGGGATATTAGAAAAATTTTTAAAGATAGGACTTTAGATTTTGGAACTAAATGAGATATCAAGAAAGATTTAAAGGGGATGAAAACATCTAATGAGGCGGAATGGGGGTGTACTTACCCAAGATACCCAGCACTGAAATTATTCACTAAGATAAATTTTTTTAAAGTAAGGACTTTAGAAGTTTCACATAAAAGGCAATTTATACTAGTTTTTAAAGAAATGAAAACGCCCAGCGAGATGACTTAGAATGAATACAACGCCGATATATATATAACAGTGAAACGAAAACTTAAATATCGGTTAAAGACTGCACTTCAAATTGCAAAGTAAATGTACATACCCAGAAACTTTTAATGAACTAGTATAATACACATACTCGATATAACAGTTAAATGACGAACTAAGAATAATTTATAAGTATGTAACTTTAGATTTTTTTAGTTAAATAGGGATTTCAGCTAATTTTTAGAGGGATAGAAAGGTATACTAAAGGGTGTACAACAAATTTTTAGAAGGACTTAGGGAATTTGCTAGCTAAATAGGGATTTCCACTACTTTTTAAAGGGATATAAAGACATACTAAAGGGTATACAGCAAATTTTTAGAGGGGACTTTGAGAATTTTTTAGCTAAATAGGGATTTCTACTAACTTTTAAGGAATAGAAACACGTACTGAAGAGTATAGAGCGTAATCATTACTAACACCTAGTGCTAAAATGAGGAATTAGAGTAATATTTTGGGGATGGGACTTTAGATTTTTAAGTAAATGTTATGTTTAAAAACTTTTAAAGTAGCGTAAATACCTACTAAGATGACATATGCGATACACATAGCCAATACATAGTTATTAAATAGGGAAAAGCTAAGATAGCTTTTTAGAATAACACCTAAAATTTTTTCTAATTAAGCGCAATATATCAGCACTTAAAGCAGACAAATACGAAGATTCAGACGGCATGTGTGATATACATCGCGCACACATAATAGTTAAATGTTAATTTAAGTAAGTTTTTAAGGATAGAACTCCGAATTTTTTGGGTAAATGAGATGTTTAAGAACATTTAAAGAGTCAAAAACACCTAATAAGGTGGTATGAGATGATTTCATCATCATCAGATAACAGCGAAATGGGGATACTACAAATATTTTAAAGGGGAATCCTTAAAATTTCTAAGTAAATAACCTTTAAAGGGGCTAAAAATATGTAGTGAAGTTGTGTAGATAATACAGATCATCGACATTCTAAAGCAGACAAGACATGTCTATACAAGATAAAAAAATGTTGTACGTTAATATAAACATACATTATTCTATGTAGCAATGTAATACATACCCCAAGATTTATATAAAGTAATCGTGAATCTATTATACTATTCCCATCAGAAATCAGCTAAAATAATAAAATTACCAAGTCGAATAATATATCTAGATACTAAAACACCAACAAACTACATTAAATTGATAAAAATCTTAACTAAATAAAATAATGAAGCTGTAACATACTATAAAAATACTAAGTTTAATAAAATTATTGAATAAAATCATATTAAAGCAAGTACTTACATGTTCAATCCAACTCAAAAATGCTGCATTGTGCGTACGCCAATGAATAATGACAGATATAACATCTTCAGCTTTACCAACTAAAACCGACATATTCGCAGAACAACTTTAAACGCGTCTTAACAGCACGAAATCCACAGCAGAAATGACAAAATCCATACTTGAACGTCACCGACACCCCCTACACGACAAGGTTACATCAAGGTCATATCATGGTTACTGTTAAACTATGGTATATAAAATAGAATCACATGTTAAAAAGTAATGGATTTTAATAAAATGATTAAAGAAAATCCCTTTGCGATTATGAATGGTCTATCTATTTTTATCGTGTGTATGTGTGTGTGTGTGTGTGTGTGTGTGTGTGTGTGTGGGTGTGTGTGTGTGTGTGTATGTGTATAATTATACCTTAAAAAGCTATATATCTGTAGTATCCCAACGGATACTAATATCTGTTCTTCAAACTTAGAAAAACTTTGTTTCAGTTGCACTTATTCTAAGTGTAATTAAAAAAAGTTTTAACTAAATGTGTAAAACAAATATTAGTATCCGTTGGGATACTACAGATATATAGCTTTTTAAGGTATAATTATACACATACACACACACACACACACACACACACACACATATACACACACACACACACACACACACACATACACACGATAAAAATAGATAGACCATTCATAATCGCAAAGGGATTTTCTTTAATCATTTTATTAAAATCCATTATTTTTTAACATGTGATTCTATTTTATATACCATAGTTTAACAGTAACCATGATATGACCTTGATGTAACCTTGTCGTGTAGGGGGGTGTCGGTGACGTTCAAGTATGGATTTTGTCATTTCTGCTGTGGATTTCGTGCTGTTAAGACGCGTTTAAAGTTGTTCTGCGAATATGTCGGTTTTAGTTGGTAAAGCTGAAGATATTATATCTGTCATTATTCATTGGCGTACGCACAATGCAGCATTTTTGAGTTGGATTGAACATGTAAGTACTTGCTTTAATATGATTTTATTCAATAATTTTATTAAACTTAGTATTTTTATAGTATGTTACAGCTTCATTATTTTATTTAGTTAAGATTTTTATCAATTTAATGTAGTTTGTTGGTGTTTTAGTATCTAGATATATTATTCGACTTGGTAATTTTATTATTTTAGCTGATTTCTGATGGGAATAGTATAATAGATTCACGATTACTTTATATAAATCTTGGGGTATGTATTACATTGCTACATAGAATAATGTATGTTTATATTAACGTACAACATTTTTTTATCTTGTATAGACATGTCTTGTCTGCTTTAGAATGTCGATGATCTGTATTATTTACACAACTTCACTACATATTTTAGCCCCTTTAAAGGTTATTTACTTAGAAATTTTAAGGATTCCCCTTTAAAATATTTGTAGTATCCCCATTTCGCTGTTATCTGATGATGATGAAATCATCTCATACCACCTTATTAGGTGTTTTTGACTCTTTAAATGTTCTTAAACATCTCATTTACCCAAAAAATTCGGAGTTCTATCCTTAAAAACTTACTTAAATTAACATTTAACTATTATGTGTGCGCGATGTATATCACACATGCCGTCTGAATCTTCGTATTTGTCTGCTTTAAGTGCTGATATATTGCGCTTAATTAGAAAAAATTTTAGGTGTTATTCTAAAAAGCTATCTTAGCTTTTCCCTATTTAATAACTATGTATTGGCTATGTGTATCGCATATGTCATCTTAGTAGGTATTTACGCTACTTTAAAAGTTTTTAAACATAACATTTACTTAAGAATCTAAAGTCCCATCCCCAAAATATTACTCTAATTCTTCATTTTAGCACTAGGTGTTAGTAATGATTACGCTCTATACTCTTCAGTTCGTGTTTCTATTCCTTAAAAGTTAGTAGAAATCCCTATTTAGCTAAAAAATTCTCAAAGTCCCCTCTAAAAATTTGCTGTATACCCTTTAGTATGTCTTTATATCCCTTTAAAAAGTAGTGGAAATCCCTATTTAGCTAGCAAATTCCCTAAGTCCTTCTAAAAATTTGTTGTACACCCTTTAGTATACCTTTCTATCCCTCTAAAAATTAGCTGAAATCCCTATTTAACTAAAAAAATCTAAAGTTACATACTTATAAATTATTCTTAGTTCGTCATTTAACTGTTATATCGAGTATGTGTATTATACTAGTTCATTAAAAGTTTCTGGGTATGTACATTTACTTTGAAATTTGAAGTGCAGTCTTTAACCGATATTTAAGTTTTCTTTTCACTGTTATATATATATCGGCGTTGTATTCATTCTAAGTCATCTCGCTGGGCGTTTTCATTTCTTTAAAAACTAGTATAAATTGCCTTTTATGTGAAACTTCTAAAGTCTTTACTTTAAAAAAATTTATCTTAGTGAATAATTTCAGTGCTGGGTATCTTGGGTAAGTACACCCCCATTCCGCCTCATTAGATGTTTTCATCCCCTTTAAATGTTTCTTGATATCTCATTTAGTTCCAAAATCTAAAGTCCTATCTTTAAAAAATTTTCTAATATCCCCTTCCTAATGTCATATGCTGCTTATGTGTATTATACATAAAACCCTCGGTAAGTGCTAGCACCCTCTAATATTTAGTAGATTCTTCACTTAATTGAAAAAAGTTAAAGTTACATCTTTAAAAACTGCTCCGGTATCACTTTTCCACCACTGTGGTCGGAGACATGTGTATTGCACATAGCCCATTAAAAATGTCGAAACACCTGCATTTACTTAAAAATTTGAAGTTCGGTCTCTAAACAATACTAAAGTTTTCCTTTCGCTGTCCTATATTAGTTGTGTGTATTATGGATGCTACCTTATCATATGTTTATATCTCTTTAAATACCTCTAAATACTCCATTTACTTAAGAATCTTATGTCTTCTCCTAAAAATACTATCTTAGATCTGCATTCCACCGGTGGATGTTGGTTATATGTATTATATATATATATATATATATATATATATACACACATAACCCCTTTCGCTATGCATTTCTTCCTTTGCAGTAGTTAGTATAAATCATGTTTAATTATAAATTCAAGTTCTACCCCTAAAACATCAAAACTTTAGAGTCCTATACTTGTAAACTTAGCCTAGTTCCTCATTTTATTGGCATGTATCGGTCATTCACACGCTAAATAACCTCAAATACCTTATTTATCGAAAAAAATTTAGGAGTCTCGTCTTTAAAAACTATCTCACCATTTATTTCCATCGATTTGTGCTGAGCGCGTGTGTCATATGTATCACCATATTAGGCGTTTCTTCCCTCTTAGAATAACGCTCGAATTAAAACATGTTGGTTTAAAGAAACCCCCCCTATGGTAGTAGTACACTTGTAAAAACATATGCATACAGCCATTGGTATCTGCTATTATTTAAACTCCAAGACTTTATTTAATTATCATCCTTTAATTAACTTGTGAGATTCATAACACTCAAGTATTTTAGGCATAAGCAAACTTTCACGATTATTTAAAAATATTTATTTAAAATTTTGAAATCCAAGACCGGTGGGGGAAACACCCCCCTCCCATACACCCGATTCACGCGATTCTGCTACTTTGAAAACTCGCTTTTTTATCACATTTTTGTAAAAAACGCACATTTTTGTTGTTTTTTTACGTTTTTGCAACATTTTGTGCGAAATGTTAATTTTGCCCATTACCACATTTTTAGTGACATTTTTATAAAAACGCACATTTTTTGTAAAAAAATTACAAAAGTGCGAAAACCCATGTTAATTCCCATAGAGAAATTGGCATTTTGAAAAGAATCGCAAAATGTTAATTTTGCCCATTACCACATTTTTTGTTACTTTTTTACGTTTTTGAGACATTTTGTGCAAAAAGTTAATTTTTCCCATTACCACATTTTTTGAAAAAAAATGACAAAAGTGTGAAAACCCATGTTAATTCCCATAGAGAAATTAACATTTTCAAAAAAAAGTCGCAAAATGTTAATTTTGCCCATTACCACATTTTTTGTTACTTTTTTACGGTTTTGGAACATTTTAACAAAAATGTTAATTTTTCCCATTACCACATTTTTTTAAAAAAACAATTACAAACGTGTAAAATTCAAGTAAGTACAGATATATTATTTCTCGAAATGTTATTTCCCTTCATCATACAAGATTCTCGCAGTTCACTTCGTAAGCGCGATATAGCGGAGGGATAGTGTAGGAACGATGGTCTTGGTGTGCCTTCAGCATACTCCTTTGGTATACCCTTGGTACGCTTTGACATACCCCTTGACATGTCTTTAACATGCTCCTGGTATACAGACATTCAATACTTAATCAATTAATTTAATTAACATCCTTTAATTAACTTGCGAGATTCATAACACTAATGAATGAAAGATTCTTTTTAAAACATGTTAAAATTTAATAAGAACTTCTTTAAAAGAGCATCTCCCAGCTGAGAATATAATAGTATTTCGCGATGGTCCAACACAAGCATCCGTAAAAAACTGTCCCCCACCACAGATGTTAACAATAGCAGCGAGAGCCGTTCTAAACAGTCGACCCAACGACATATAGCCTAAAGTTATAGCCTGGTACAGAACCACGCTCTGTTAGCAGTATCCTCATCTTTCCCGCACTGGCCATACGATGTAACTATCCACATTCACGCGAGGTGGGGAGGGGTAGATCTGTCATCGTGATTTAATGCACTATGCGGTTTTTAAAACATGTTAAGATTGAAAGATACCCCTATGGCAGCCTATGCTAGTAGTACACTTGTAAAATAACATAAGTATTAAACTATGTTGGTTTAAAGAAACTCCTATGGTAGTATCCACTTGTAAAAACATATGTATACAGATATTGGTATCTGCTATTATTTAAACTCCAAGAATTAAATGAATACACGATTCATAACACTCAAGTATTTTAGACATAAGCACACTTTCACGATTCTTTAAAATATTTATTTTTGGGAGTATTTATTGAAAATATTAAAATATTTGAACTCCAAGACCGGTGGGGGAAACACACACCCTCTCATACACTCAATTCCTGAGATTCCCGAGATTCTCGAGATTCCCATACACCCGATTCATGCGATTCTGCTACTTTGAAACACCAATTCACGCGATTCTGCTACTTTAAAACACTAATTCACGCGATTCTGCTACTTTAAAACACCAATTCACGCGATTCTGCTACTTTAAAACACCAATTCATGCGATTCCGCTACTTTAAAACACCGATTCACGCGATTCTGCTACTTTTAAAACGTGTTTTTCTTAGTTTTTACAAGTAAAAAGTATGTTTTTGAAAAAAATCGCAAAATGTCACATTTTTCAAAAAACGCATTTTTGGTAACACTTTTGCAAAAACGCACATTTTTTTTAAAAAAATGTAAAAGTGCGAAAACCTATGTTAATTCCCATAGAGAAAACGGCATTTTGAAAAAAAATCGCAAAATGTCACATTTTTCAAAAAACGCTTTTTTGGTAACACTTTTGCAAAAACGCACATTTTTTTTACAAAAAATACACAAAAGTGTGAAAACCCATGTTATTTCCCATAGAGAATTCAAACAATCTAAAAACCACAATTTATTTTAAAAACGTACATTTTTGTTGTTTTTTTAACGTTTTGAAAACTTTTTGCGAAAAAACGCTAAAAGTGACACTTTCTTAAAATTCATGTTCGATGCTCTTGACATACCCCTACACCCTACAAGATTCTCGCAGTTAAGTTCGTAACCGCGATATAGCGGAGGGATATTGTAGGAACGATGGTCTTAACATACCCCTTAACCTACGAATAGGAAAAGCACTCTTTTCTTAGGCGGAGGGATATTGATATGACCTTAGCATGCCTTCAGCATATCCCTTAGTATACCGCTGGTATACCCTTAACATGTCCTTGGCGGAGGTATATTGGCACGCTCCTAGCATGCAATAACAATGGTATTGATATACTTAATCACTTTATTTCATTATCCTCATTAACACCTTTCATTCATTTAGAAAAAAGAAAAAAAAAATGCGAATATTTCGTACTTAATTTCTTCATTTAGAAAAAAGAAAAAAATCCCAACAATCAGAAAAATCCCAATTTTATTTCTCCTTTCTACCGCTAGGGGGCGCTGATGGTTTCATTCCGCCTTCGTCGGTGTTGCCACCCCCAAAAAAGTTTCTCCCCCACAGGTGTTGCTATGACAACCCAAACAAAAAAATATTTCTAAGTTCCATCCTCGATAGTTCTGCTTTTCGCCGCTAGGGGGCGCTGATGGTTTCATTCCGCCTTCGTCGGTGTTGCCAACCTGAAAAAAGTTTCTACCCCACTTAGAAAAAATCTCATTCCAAAAATTTATTTCCCCCTCAACCCCTCGTACAAGACTACAAAATCGTTGCCACCCGAGAAAAAGTTTCTCCAAAATTTTCACCCCCACCTTTTTTCATTCTCTCCCCCCTTTTACACCCCCGTCCAGGATCACAGAAGGCGGAATGGCCGCCATCTTGGATTCCGCATTCCGCATTATTCCGCCTTCGGCGGTGAACGCCCCTATTCTTACTACTTATATATATTCATATATATATATATATATATATATATATATATATATATATATATATTCATATATATATATATCTGCTATTAAGGAACTACAACAACATTTTGTTATACATGTAGATAAAGCTTCTAATAATTAAAAAATATTATGTTTCTCTGTTACAGAATTACTTAAAAAATAATCATATTTTTAAATCCATTAATAATCAGTCTATCAAAATCAAAACTAAAATGCTAAAATTATATACACAATTAAATATTAATTGTATGTTTTATAAATTTTCATATGTTACTTTGGTTCCTAAATTCCACAAATCACCTCTCAGTTTTAGAACGGTCACTTGTGGACATAATACCTTTACCACTACAACTAGTAAGGACTTTCTAAACTGTTTAAATATAATTAATGAATCTCTTAAATTTAAGAATTCAGGATATTTCATTTTGAACAATAGTTTTGATTTAGTTAATCACCTTAGCAAGCTTCCACACATTCTTGGTTTCCATACCTTTGATTTTAAAGACCTATTTAATAATATTGTCATTAAAGATTTATATAACGTTATTATCTCTCTTTATCATGACTATCTATCTTCCAATAATGTTCCATTTAATGTCAAAAACTTTCCTATGCTATTGCACTTTGTGTTATACATCAATTATATTACCCAAAATGATAACATATATTTACAAATATCTGATGTACCTCAAGAGGGCTGTAGTAGTAGTATTATAGCTAACTTATATCGTTATTATTATGAACGTCATTTTTTCTCTAATTCATATATTATATATCGATATGTTGACGACTTAATTTATATTATCACTGATGATTCCTATCCAATTAATATGTATTTTTACCCCTCTAAACCTAGAATTAATCCCTAATGAGCCTAGTGTTAGTCAAACTGTAAATTATTTAGACCTAAATTTAGATACCCTCAATAATCATGTTATCACCAATCTATATGATAAAAAAGATTCTTATAAATTCACTATCATTAAGCTGCTATCATATCGATCTTGTAATTCCATTCAATTGTTTAGAAACATCACTTTAAACCAATTATTTCGAATTCGAATACATCGACTTTCTGATCTTCAGTTTCACTTTCTCCACATCAATAATCTTAAATGCATTTGTCAAAATTACCACTATCCGGAAGTATTTGTAAATAATATTATTAATAATTTCAAATACACCACGTAATAATATTACAAATGCATTATTTATCCTTGATTGGATAACTCATTTTTGTGAATTTCACCCATTCTTATCACCTAACTTACCACTAGGCCTGATTCTGATACTGTTTATTATTTGTGAAAGACTACTTTCCCCTTGTCCCGAGTACTATACTGATTACTATTTTTGAAAGCCTTCATACAAATTATTTTTCGTTCAAGTGTATGCATTCCGGTGTCCACTCGCTTTGACGAAGAGATGTAAAATGCCCTATCGAATGTTCACCAGCGAGCATGTCGACTCCCACGTGGTGGCTGTTCCTGTGAGTTAATATTTCTGTTTTTTATATTTCCAGTTTATAATTCACTTGGATTTTAGTATTTTTCCTTCCACTAGACAGTAGATAATTCCAATGGTGTTCATAGTAAAATACTATCGCCATTGTCAGAAACTGACTATTCTATCGGTTTTAATTCGAATTGTATGGCTGTCCTGACGAGTATGCAATTTCGAACTAACCGCCAAATTTTGTGTAGTTTCAATTGATTGCCCTCCATGTCTTGATCTTTAATTTTGAGCTAATTATTATTGCCTTTTCTCATTTTTGCCGTGTTTGCTTTTTCATTTTATATATATTTATATATATATACCTTTTTAATTGTGATTTTTATATACTAATATTCCCCTCATCCCCTTTCCATTATAGTGATTAGTTATCTTCAATTTTTATCCTTAGTCTTGGTCTATAGTTACTTATTTGTAGCAGATATGCTAGAGATGGGTTTTTTGTACTTACCGTAGTTTATGCATAGTTAATGGGATATATAATAATTTGAACTTTTTTTTTTAAAGAAAAAAAAATTTGTCCAGACAAGTCGAAAAAATTTGTAAATCAGACAAAAATTTGTCCAGACTTCACTTTGCTTGTTTTCACTCGAGATATCTATGAAAGTTAGATATAAACAGTAAGCGACAATTTTTATCGCTTACTCAGCAGGATATTTAGTTTCTAGTTCAATAAATTTGTTTGACAAAGCTTTTACAGTTTTTAAGCATTCTTCTTGTCAAGGAGAAGAGGAAAATTTTCCCGTTGTAAAATTGGTAATGCTCATACCTTGAATATTAGGTGGTAGCCACAAACAGCAAAACGTAATTTGTAGCCCTTTGAAAGCCCCACAATAATATATAATAGGATTTCGAATCGAGCTCTTAGTTTTCAAAAAATAAGGTTATAATTTCGAAACTTTAATACTTTGAACAGATTTGAAACTGTGGTTCTAATTTCGATATTTTAGCTAACTATGAAAGTAAGAAGTAATTTGTAGTCCTTTGAAAATCATGCAAAGATATACAATTGGAATTTTATTGGAGTTTTATTGTATAAGACGCAATTTACTCAAAACCATTTTGGCTCTATCGGCCACTGTCGAAATTTTTCCTTCGATGAGCCTGATATATTGATCGCTTGTCAATAAAAAAAATATATACAAACTATTAATCATGAATTTTAGATGTATAAATTTAAGGTTTGAACTAACTGTGCCATCCATATCTTAAATTTTAAATAATTAGTCTTCTAAACATGCGAATCATAAAAAGCCAAGTTCTAGATTTTACTGAATGCATCTACTTATAAAATTTCAAATCGTTACCCGTTTGATATTGAATAATACACACGATTGGGCATTTTTCAGAAACTGTTCAAAATGGTTCGAGGTCTTAAAACTTACTTTTTCAAAATGTTTGAGAAACAATATTTCTTTATATTAGTATGAGGAACTAAATATGACTAAAACATATTAAAAACTATATCAAAAATCTAATCATATAAATGAAGCAATTCGTTGGATAAAAGTTATATGCTCGGAAATGGTGTATGTTATATTTTATTATAAATTAAAAAATAAAAATAGTGGTTTCCATGTTTGTTTTTTTATAAAAATAAAAAAATCTCGTTTATCTATATCAAATAAATAATTATATTGTTCATTATTCTCACCATGCTAAAATATATATTTCTGGAAATTTTGCAATTTTTATATAAGATAAATATTTTGGTTATTATTTAAATAGCGATGATCACGACAGATATACATTACGAATTTGATGTAATTTTAAAATCGACTGGTGATGCGTACTAAATTCCCAGAGTGACGCAATTTGAAATTGAAATATGCGCAATAAGTAATGAGTACAACTTATTTTAAAAAATATAAATAACAAAACGATTTTAGCAAACATGCAAGACATATCAGGTTTTTTTTATAAAACAAAAGATAGATTAGAATTTAATTTATAGATTAAAGAAAAGTAATATTTTTTCTTATAGTTAGCAACAGAATTAAGAAAAAAATCATGTAATCAAGATGCAACTTTGTTCGTTTAAAATTTAATTTCTAGCTTTTATGATCGTTTCAAATAATAAGCCATGGTCTGGGTTGTCTCCCCTAGTATATTTTATCCCTAGTGTTTTTGTAATTTTGCAGTTCTGTGACTAATTACAAAAAAAATCGACATGGAAAAGTTAGTTTAGGAACTAATTTTATTTTAAGTATGATTGCTGTATATTTTATAACTAGACAGATTTTATAGAGTTGAAAAAAATAAATTGCACTTTTCAGTAGGCGTATTAGTTTAGAATAAAAATCTCATCATGCAGTGCTGCTTGAATGTAAATCTGTGTTGTCGGTGTGCTTCAGATGAAGAAAAATACTTTAGTTAGTAGAAGAAGAAGAGGGAGGAAATGTATAAACAGAGTTTTAAAACATATATCTAGGAAGTTTCGATATAAAACGAAATAATTAATATACAGAGGGTATTCACACATTTTTGTAACGATTTTGAAAAGAAATATATATAAACAAAGATAAGAATTTTATTTTCTAATATGTTCAATCTGATAGCCATTTTGTTGAACTATCATATTACATCTTGATTTCCAAGATAAAATAGGTTTTCTTAAAATATCAAGCTTGATTTTGTTCCACTTCTCCACCACAATCTTCCATCCAATGTTTTGGGATACCGCTTATAAAGAGCTTGTTTTAAAAGTCCAAATGCACAGTAATCCATAGGAGACAGGTCGGAGGACTTGGGTGGGATGCATTTAAATAGAATAGCCTTAATTCCGGTTTCATTTTTCATTTTTTCAAAAAATATAGCAGTAGATTTAGAGGTATGGCTGGTAGCCTTATCCTGACGGAACTTAACACAGTGATGATTGTTTGGTTAAAGTGATGGAATGTAATTTTTAAAAACAGGTGTTAAAACATATTTCTGATAGTAATCCGAATTAATTTTGACATTTTTTTTTACTTTCTTTATTTTAAGTTTTTCGTTATAAGGGAATCCAGCAATAACCATAAAAACTTTAGCAAAACTTTCCTTGTTTTCTCTAAACCAACCTTTGTTGGGTATGCAATTTTTACCTTTTTCCCAGTCAAATGTAAACTTTGACTTTTCTTTCCTTTTTCATTAATTATGTCACTTAATTTAAGTGTAGAAATATGAAAACCATGCTTTTCACATATTTTTTTAATAATCGAATAAGAGTATTATAATTTAATAAGAGTATAATTAAAGATATAGATTATTTTTGAATAGATTATTTTTTACGGTACACGGGGAAATTTTTTGATTTTCTGTGTATCCCGGTTTTCCGTGTGTACACTTGTATATTAATTAGCATTAATTACGTACATTAATCGTGCATTAATTAACGGGAGTTCAGTATATGTGGTTATAAGACCATATTATACTGAATGTGACCATATGTGGTTATGAGACTATTCGAGGGTTATGGAGTTCCATACTGTCAAGCCACGTTATACGAAGCACGGAGTTCACATTCATACATTAATTTTAGATTCTATCCCCAATACTTTCAACAAATGACAGTTGAGTACTTTAACAAAAAGACAGATAAAATCTGTACAGATAAAATCCTCCCCCCTCGTAAATTTTACATTTTCCAACTGTTTCATAATACCAGCTTTAACCTTGCGAAAATGAAAACTGGCAGGGCATCCCATTTACCCCCCCCCCCCCCTCCTATAAATTCCACAGATCTTTTTTAAAGTGTAGAATCCCATGTACACCCTTATTTGTTTTAAAGGGGAAAAAAATACATTCTTATATGCCATGGTATCTTAAACTTTATTTTTACAAATGACAACTTCAAAACAACATCGTCTGCTGAAATCTGGAACAAAGCATAAAGGGTGTATTCTGTCCTTCGCTTAACCCTCCTTTTGTGCAGTTTTCATTCTGCCACAACCCTGCTGCTAACCCCTGTGAAATAAAAGGAGAACGCACACCCTGTGCCTAATCTTGATAGACACCTTCTTTAAAGGCAAGGAAAACATTCTGGCACTAAAACTTTTAGCTGCCAAAGTGGAGAAAATTCTAATAGAATGTAATCCTTTTAATGAATGAAAATCCCTATTTTAAAGTGTTCTGTCACAGCACGCGCCCATGGGCGTTGACGGAGCAATGATTTGCAATTAATGAGAAATATTTTTCTAGTCTAGTGATTCCCAACCAGGGTTCAGAGGAAACACCAGGATTCGAAGGGTCCATACCCTGGGTTTCACGAGAATTCGAAAAATATTACGGTACAATGTGCAACTTGCCACCCTTGTAATTGAGTAAAAAGTAAATTTATTAAGGTTTAAATGTGACATTTACATTAACGCAAAGGCATTGAAAAATATGTACACAATGTTTGCAACAAGTAAGCTAGATGAAAGTGAAAATGTTTTTATTTTATTATTAGCAGTAATTAATAAATAGAAATAAGCAACTTCTATTTATTTATTATACATATGCGTCAGTCTTTTAATTAAATTTTAGAGCAACTGTTATAAAATGTCATTTATAATCATACCTGTTGGTATTTATAAATGTTTGAATTTCCAGCAACTTTCTCTGAGCCAGTATTATCTTTATTTATGTTTTACATTTAAGTTTGTGTATCAACAAAAGTTTCCTCGATTATCGATCGTCTTTTCACGATAAGAAATTTGTTCTTTTTGCAGCATCAACTCATCATTACTGCTTACACTAAATAACAGGGAAGAAATAGATATCTTAAAAATTACGAAATGCTGTCCTTTCTCAACATTGAAAGTTCATTCACGTCTTGATAAGAAGCTAATCGTTATTATATGAAATGAGTATTGCGCTATGCAAATTCAATAAGGATAAATGAAAGATTAGTACGTTAAGCAATATAAATTTAATTGCTATACAGTATGTGCAAGAACCTTGATATCGAGGCACTTTTTGCATTTTTATTTTAAGTAGAAATTATTATTTTTAGAATAGTGGTAGTTAATGAAAATTTTAATAATATTGAAATAATAGTGAAGACTGTGCTGAGTCCACTTCCACAATAAGAACTTGCAATTCCGTCCGAATTGTTTAACGGTAGAGTGTCGGCTGGCCAGTTTGAAGATCTAGAGTTCGATTCCCAGATGAGACAGCAAGGTTCTTTGCATTTGTACTTATATACTTGTGTGCTCATGTAGTCTACACTTCTACTTTCTTGTGCTATTAAAGTTTACTGTGTTTCTCAAAATGTTCGAAATCGAGATCTTGACGGATGAGACTTCTTGAACATCTTCTGGAAAAATGTATGTAAAGTATGGAGACAATAATTCAAGAACGAATGCGGTAACCGCTATGAAATTACATGTGAAGAAACAAAATTACGAAAAATATTAACAATTGACATGATTAGGTCACGAATTATTCTAATTTCAAGATTTTTATAGTATTATTTGTTATGGAAAAACAATAATAATTTCCAAAACAATAGAAATAGCATATGGTCTTCTTTAGAAAAAAAAACCAGTGGGACTTAAGGCAATTTTCGAACACAAGTAAAAAGTGGTTACAGCTTAGAATTTTCGGTTAAATAACTGATTTTCAACGTCTTATTTAAATTTCCTTTTTATTACAATTTATATTAACTATTAAATAAACATGAAATCCCTAACAAATAATTACTATTAAATAAAAAATATAAAAACATATGGGGGTGCGTTTTAAAAAATTTGGAATTTCCTTTTTATTACAATTTATATTAAACTATTAAATAAACATGAAATCCCTAACAAATGATTACTATTAAATAAAAAATATAAAAATATATGGGGGTGCGTTTTAAAAAATTTGGAATACACTCTTATGGCAGACAACAGCACTGTCACTGCTACTGTTATCTGCAATGAGAGTGTATTCCAAATTTTCCAAAACTGTCACTGTTATCTGCAATGAGAGTGTATTCCAAATTTTATTGGACACGCCCCAAAAGCGGGTTCTGTGACTATAAACTTGATTATTGCAAAAAAATAAAAGAATCTGAGAGAACTACAAAAAAAAATTCATATAATTTGATAAATATTTGATAGAGTTTTAAAATTTTTAAAGAGTATCTCATCGAACAATTCAAAGTGAGAAAAATCAATTTAATGATAGAACGGTATGTAACAAAATACATCTCAATAACAAGAATAGATTAAAATTAAAATACTTCGTTAGTATCAGCAAAAATAGTTGATGAAAAAACAACCTCCTTTTTCAGGATAGAATAACAGAACAACCACACAAGCAAAGCAAGACAGTAACCGTATTTCCTTTGCTGGTACGCATGCTCTACTTTTATCCAGAAAAAAAAAAGCAGGGGGCTGTTTTTACTTCCTAACCTGGTTGATACTTTTGGTCAACTGTTAATACTATTATTAACGAGGAATTTTAAATTCAGATTATTTTAAACAGTAACTTGGACAAATCTTTATAATGAGATTAATTTTTATCATAGTTTTAATTCTCTCAAATATAGTTTTATTTCCCCCTCAACATTTCATGGCTTTATGCTAAGTTCATTTTAAATTATAACCTGTAAAATAAAATTTGATAGTAATATTATGTAATCATCTTTTCAGATTTCTTCTAGACGAAAGTTTTGCTACGCAAAGTGGATTACATTATATCTGGAGAAAAGGTAAGATTGTTTCCTTCTTTTCACTCAATATGCTCTTATTTGATTTGCTCATGAAGTATATAACGCGAAGATGCTTTTAAAGCATCTTTCAGACTCCGAATGACGCATTCCAAAATCAATAAGCATTAGCAAAATACTTATATTCCTGTATTTAATGGTATTCTTTATGTTAGGGATTAACCTGCGAAAAAATAATTTACGCAATCGCATTCATTTTTTCAGCTTTATTCTCGTGAATCTTTATTAAAATTATTTTTGCCTTCAGGAAATTTATCTTAAACGTCCTGGCATAGACGTAGTCAAGATCTCGAAAAGGGGGTCGACTATTGAATGGGGTTACGATGTTATAGTATATGTTCAGCCAATATGGACCAAATGGAGTATCAATGTAATTGTTCAACCAATGGGAGGATTGTGACCCTTAACGCCCATAATTACGCCAAATAATCTCCTACTAACCCACCTAGCTAGTACCCCTTCCCTCCCAACCATTAGATCTTACAGAAGAACATAAAGTTTATATTTCAACCATTCCATCCTTTACCTCCCTTCCGTAATCATGGCTACGCCTATAACGCCACTAGATTCTAATGTCACCTTGTGCCCAAATGAGTGTTGGTCAGTCCTTGACGCTAGAACCAAGGCTGGACATGAATCTATATCTTGTACCAATTGAAAGGAGTTATAAGTAATGCATTTTATCTAATAGCCTGTACGTTTTCCCAATTACGAATTTTTGGTAACTTAAATCGCTTTATATTAAATTCCTTGTTTTGCACATACACTTTTAACCTTCAATGAAAACTCACATGAAAACCCACCATCTTCCCACAATGAAAACCTAGTTAAATTCTTTGTCATGTGACCTTTCTATCTTCAAAACAGATGCACTTAATACTACTCTTCTAAAATTTCTTCGATATTTTTCACCGCTTGTAACGTAAATCCTTGGTTAATCTTGTACACTTAGGTAACTCTATTCCGAAACCACATAGCCTCTTATAGTTCCCATCACAAAATACATATTTCACTCCAACCGAATGAATATAACCCCGTGTTCTAATGCTGTTCAAGTCCAAAAACCAGATCTCTTGCAACATTTAATGGAGTAAATCATACTATTTTCTGTACTCGCCACCATCTGTACGTAATTATGAGAAACCTGTTTTAATGCATTTCTTCTCCAAATGTTGTTATGGTTCGCTTCTAGCCATGATTGGAATATCTTAAATATGACATATATTTCCGTTTTAGACGTATCAAATGAACATATTCAAAATATAGAGTTTGCAAATACAAACAATTAACACATTATTTTCAATTCTCAGATCTCATCTGAGTTTACTTTGAATCTTAACACTCCCAACATATCACCTCCTGTCCTTTACCAACAATGCATTCTCCTATTGTTGAGACAACATTGTTTCCCGCTTCTTTCCTCTAGTCGTATCACACATTTTTGGCGGGGAGTTAACAATCCCTTAATTCCATTGTTTCACGGTCCGCCACTCTTGGAATGTTGAAAAGCCTTGTGACGTCATCGCATTTGGTCCGACGGCGCGTGTCCAGCCCGCCCTTAATTAATGAAGCATTCTTCTTCATTGACGCCCACAGAGATGTTGGTGGTCTGGCGAGGAAGGGATGAGGAAGGAGGTTTACTAATGTTCAGTTCTGGACAGAGTGTAATCTTCAAGCTAGGGATTAACATGGCGTCTCTCTTTTCGTTGCATGTTCGATTTTGTTAACTGTTTCGTGAAGATGTTTCTGTCAGGTAGGGTGGGATTTCAAGGGTCGATGACCTTTTCCAGAGGTGTGCTGCCGATGGAATACAGATAACATTTTATTGTTTAGGAAATACACGAAAAGTTAAATCTTAATTTCATTGCTCCTAGGTATTAATATGTTCTATTGATCTTAGGTATAATCTCGCTGTATACCCGTTCTTCGTACGAATGTGTAATATAAAGAAACTTAATTCACGATTATGTGCAATGTCCTATAGTATTCTAAATGAAATTTTTACTCAGATCATTATATTAAAATATTTTATTTAATTCCCCTGAAAAGAAGTATAAAAATCTCTGTTATCGCTATACGAAATTATCTTCACATGCAGCTCCGAAGAATAAAGTCCCGTTTGTAAACAAATTTCAACATATGCCAAAATAAAAGCGCTAAAATAGAAGATATACCATCGTTATTCTGAGTTATGATAGACATAGGATAAGATGTCTGAACGTTATAAAAGTTATAGGACAAGACATCTGAACATTATAGTGGTTAGACAATATACGAGTATTGGACAGTATTGCGAAATACTAAAATTAAAATAATACTATTCACTTTTATTCGGCAATTTCTTTCATTAAGCTAAAATATAAAATATTTAAATTTACTTATAGTCAAATTTATTCAAGCACATTAGTGGTAAAAGCTTTCACAGTGATTGTGCCTTATTCACGATCACAGATATTGGGTTTGTAATCAATTCAGAAGCACTTCAATAAATGGGTCGCGGACATGAAGTACATTAACTGAAGTGTGACTCAACTCGATTTTCTCATACCAGAATTCATTTTTTCTTTAAATTTTACGAGGAAAAAATTTGAAAAATCGGTATGGCGGGTCCAAATGATTGCAAATATAGCGTGTTACCATTAACTTTAAAGAACTCGAAAAAATATTTTGATTGACATTTGACAATGTGTCGCGAACGTTTTGGTATACTCGACAGAGAAGACAAAGTTTTGAAATCAAACACATTTATTAAACATGAAATAACAAGGCAGTTGATCGAAAACAGTGGAGTACAAGCATTTCTCGCAATAACTCACAGTTACACTCGGTAGGGTGACCATTAAGAACACCCCTGGAGGAAGAGGAACCAAGAGAATACACATTTTTTCTGATACATAAAATAAACACAATATTCCTCATATTATACTTGACATTTATATACGACATTTGTATACTTTGAACATATACGACATTTTCATATAACATCATCAATGACTCGATGCTCACGAGGATTTGACAATTAACACTCTATTCGTTAGGTGGAAGACTAAATATATATAAAACTTTACCTCGTCTCTTTTAAATATAACATTTACAATTCTGTACCATGGGAAAGGATATCAGGATGGACTCTCGGCATAAACTCATCGAGATTCTTGCGCAGAACAAAATCCATAATGGTCGGGAAACTTGACTACACAACATCATGCTGGCGGAATTCAACATCTTGATTGGTTACGGAGATTGGTTGATTCGTACCTTAGGACACAAGGAGGAGTCAGGCAAATACAAATCGCTGTAAAATGAGCTTTCCCTCTTGCCCTATTAACGATTCAAGCCGACCAGTGAAAGAACCATTTTCTCTTTTCACAAGACTCATTATTCCATTACTACCAGGCTGATTCATTTAAAAACACGAGTGACTCATCTCTGAACCGAGCCAAACGACTCTACGCACAACTTGTCGAACTATGTTACATATTTTAATCACATCCTTCCACTTTCAAAATTAATCCACCTTTTCTTAAAATTCGCGATCATACGCGAATCAAACACACACGTCTACATTTTTCCACGACTCCTTCCACACTGCTTCCAAAATCCTTTTTCAAACGCGCGCGTGCGCACAACCTGCAAGTTCCCAACTAGCGACTGAGAAGCGAAAATACAAAACTATTACTATTTTTCTGGAACATAAACACTTTTGCGATTTTAGAGTTCACTTCCCTTAAAAGTCAATGTAATTGAAAACATGTAGAAAAGACATTTACATTTCGAAATTGACACTTTCAATCACACAGAAATAAAACAATACTTTAATATACAATTTTAACACAGAGGTGTGAAAGCCTTATCACACTCCTTCGGGGCCCGGGAGAAAAATTTCCTGCAAAGCGGGGAATTTTTCCGCACAATACTAGGAAAATACCTGCATTGAGTTCCCAATGACATATGTTCCATTGAGAGGAATTTAGTGTAAATTTTGAGCGATGTACATGTACATCAAAGAAAAAAAACAAAAACAAACAAGATCATGACCAGCATAATAACCAAAATCCAAGAGTGGCCTAAAGTTTGACTCGTGAGTCAAAAAAAAAATAAGTCTCAATACAAGCATAGACCTTTACAAGACAACACCAAATTAACAAGACACAAATGATGAAATTGCCCCTTTTAAAATTTAAACACTAATACATTTTCTGGTGAGTACCACAGAGACATGAAAATTTAATTTACTCAACTCACAAAAAGTTTAACTAAACAAAAAGTTTTCTTTCTTCAAAAATTTTACAATTAAAATTCTATAAATTTACTTTTCACAGAAATCAATTTATTAACTATTATCCAACCTTGCCAACAAATTACTTTAAAAGACATTTAAAAAAATTACTAATTTAGAAAATGAGACAAATTTTCAAACCAAGAATGTTGATCAGGCACCCAGGCAAGAAACAAGTCCATTAGAAAGTTGCAAACCTAGAGGTGGCGGTACCCCCAACCAATAAGTCAACAAACACCAAATGACAAAAAAAATTTCTAAAATTTACTAGACCTTTAAATTAAAAAAAAATCATTCACACATTCATAAAATAAAACAGAGATAAAAATTATCAGTTATCCTTAAAAATCCTTACCAAAACTCTAATCCATCAAGTACTTAATTATCTTAAAATTACTTTAAAACATTACTGCTTATCATTAAAGTAAAGCAAAAAAAAATTATTATTTAAGTATTTAGAATTTTAAAACACTACTTCAACCTGATTAACATGGCACTCACATTCAGAAAGCTGCACTGGCACAGAACTTGCAGTACAGAACATTCAGCTGACTGACACATAAAGCAAATTACACAGAAGTTCAGAAATATTGGATCCATTTTAACATAGCATACAGTTTTGCAAAACATTTTGTGAAACAATTGAAAATATAATATTATGAAACATAATTGTCCATCTCACAACAATATCAGTCTTTTTTTTTTTTTTTTTTGAAAATGTGAGAATTTCACAATCTAAATATTTTACTTTACTTTTGAGCCAATTGCTCTCTTGACATATTGCCTTAATTGACAAGTAACTTTAATGAATAAATTGGCCTCTTGGGCGCAAGTCATACTTGTGTGAATTAGGAACATTTTGAGTTTTAACCCTATTTTGATGGTTTAGAAAATATCTACTTTTAAATTGTCTTGTTTCTTGAGTTGAAGAATTATCAATGTTATCATTATATGTGCCAGAAATCAATTCACTACGTCTAGGAGGTAAAGGAGTTAATCTATTAACGTGGACCAATTGCTGATTACATGGATTGTTTTTGTGTTGAATGACAAAGTTAACTTCAGTACCACCTCTAACATGATTTTGCTTTTCCCCCATATGCAAAGTAACATTCTGTGCATTTACTACCAAATCTCTAAAAGATTTGCTTCCATTTTCCAAATCGTTAATATGTACCTCTTCACTACCCAAATGTGGCACTACATTATTTTCCGAAAAATTTCTGCTCACATACTCTTCCCGAATGACCTGAGACTCATTCGCTACCGGTGCTAGATCTGCTTTGCATTTGGCACATGCATTCGTATGGAACTCTTTCGGTTTACAGTCCTCTACCACACGAACATTTTTTCCACTACTCATCTGCGAGTCAGGCACAGCAATACGCTTTGCGACACTACTTAGGTTTGAGTCTGCAATTTCCGACTCATTTGCCGGTTCATGATTTGAAATCGAAAGTAAATTATTCGTACATTGATAACCAACAAAAGGAATGGAAGAGTTTGAAAACTTAAAACAGAAGTGATTATAATCTATAATAGCATTATGTTTATGTAAAAACTTGTTACCAAGGATTACATTATATGAAATAGGAGCTGGTGATTTTAACACAAAAAATTCGGTAGGGAATCTTTCTTTTCCCAAATTTAGTGAAATAGTGGCTAAACATTCAACTTTAGTATCTTGTGAACTAAAGCTACGCAAAATTGTTGGTTTGTATGTTAGCAACATATGTGCAATGGGTACAGTATTTAAAGCTTCCTCATACACTAAATTAATTGAACTACCCGTATCAATCAATATTGACACTTCACTGCTCACTAATTTTCCTTTTATAATAGAAGAAGATGACAAAGAATTTGTAATATTATGACAAATATTATTTTCCTCAAAATGTGATGTTTGCCTATCAAAAGTTTTTCTATTATTATAATTGTGCATGGGATATCTACTCTGATTCCCAGAAGAATGATTTTTGGAATTTTGCAAAGATTTATATGACTCCTTATTTTTATAATTTTGCGTTCCTTGCTTTTTATACTTCCACTCATTTGCAGACATTTGCCCTCTGTGTCTTTCACCCTGGTGATACCTAGTTCCAGGACTGGTATAAATTTTCCTACATTTTATACCGTACGCATCTCTTTTTTGAAAAACCTTTTTCCAACACTGTTCTTGAACGTGACCTAATTTACCACATTTGTCACACTTTGGACGCGGTGAACGCTTTTCGTTAACTTTATCTGAATTAAACTTAAATTTTTCTATTTTACCCCTAAGAAATTCAATGTCCCTTTCCTGTTCTAACACTTTTCTTTTTAAATCCGACATACTTTCACTTTGATCTGGTGTGAGAACATATTTTTCTGGTGTGAGAACACCTTTTTTTGTAAGTACCGGATTAGTCAAGTACATAGCATTATTTTCATTTAAAATAGATTCCTCAAGAATTGCAAGTTTTCTAGCCGAATAAAAATCTCTAGGGTTTTGTGACAACACCAATCTTTTTAGTTCCGGATATAAACCATTAATAAATGAAGTTTTTAAAAGTGTTTGCCTGATTTTATTCTCACTTTCGGAATCTACATCTTCCGGAACAACCTTAAATGAAGCAGCTTCGATTCTCATCGAAAACTGTTTAACCGACTCATTTGGTCTCTGTGTAAAGTTCACGAGTAAAATTATGTTTTTAGTAACATTTTCGGTCACTTCAAAATGATCTTTCAAAATGTGAATAATTTCCTGCAAATTTTTACAATTTCTGTGCTTTGGATTCTCTTCAATCAATCTATTTGCTTCCCCCTCTAAATTCAATCTCAAACAAACTAATTTGTCACACTCACTCCAGTTTGCATGAGTGGCTACTAAATTTAACTTTTCCAAAAACTGTGACAACGAAAGCTCTGAATTTCCCGAGAATTTTGGAATATGATGTGCGAACTTAGGTGTGAAAATATGGAATGATTTTAACATGTTATCATTTACCGATGAAGCACTGTTTTGATTTGGCAAAGTGCCAGGAGAAGAATTCAGACCTACCGGCGATTTATCTGATATATTTTCCTCATTAGATTTAGCTTTGTGGCTAACATTTTTAACTTTACTTCTAGAATTAACAGTATCCGACTCAGTAGCAATATCAAGCGACAAATTCAAGGAGGAATTTAATTTTTTACTTGAATTTTTACTCATCTTACCGACATTTACTTTTTTGTTTCTAGTAATTGGAGCCATTTTGCATAACAATATAGTTTAACACAATATGCAATTGCAATGTTCTTAAACAGTATTTACAATAAAACCAGTTTTTATCAAATCAAATGACATAAATATGCAAACAAATCAATTTTTTTTATCAAATGGCACATATCAAATTCCAAGAACACTCGTTTTTGAGAATACCGAAAACAGAACATGGAACTCTGTTTACTTAAGAAAACACTCATTTTAGCACAACGGTAATTTTTAACCTTCAAAATTTCAATTCTTAAGAAAATTTTTAAAATTTTTAATTCTCTCAGCTCTTCCCCACTCACCGAGAAAAGTAACGGCACCAATTCTGTCGCGAACGTTTTGGTATACTCGACAGAGAAGACAAAGTTTTGAAATCAAACACATTTATTAAACATGAAATAACAAGGCAGTTGATCGAAAACAGTGGAGTACAAGCATTTCTCGCAATAACTCAGAGTTACACTCGGTAGGGTGACCATTAAGAACACCCCTGGAGGAAGAGGAACCAAGAGAATACACATTTTTTCTGATACATAAAATAAACACAATATTCCTCATATTATACTTGACATTTATATACGACATTTGTATACTTTGAACATATACGACATTTTCATATAACATCATCAATGACTCGATGCTCACGAGGATTTGACAATTAACACTCTATTCGTTAGGTGGAAGACTAAATATATATAAAACTTTACCTCGTCTCTTTTAAATATAACATTTACAATTCTGTACCATGGGAAAGGATATCAGGATGGACTCTCGGCATAAACTCATCGAGATTCTTGCGCAGAACAAAATCCATAATGGTCGGGAAACTTGACTACACAACATCATGCTGGCGGAATTCAACATCTTGATTGGTTACGGAGATTGGTTGATTCGTACCTTAGGACACAAGGAGGAGTCAGGCAAATACAAATCGCTGTAAAATGAGCTTTCCCTCTTGCCCTATTAACGATTCAAGCCGACCAGTGAAAGAACCATTTTCTCTTTTCACAAGACTCATTATTCCATTACTACCAGGCTGATTCATTTAAAAACACGAGTGACTCATCTCTGAACCGAGCCAAACGACTCTACGCACAACTTGTCGAACTATGTTACATATTTTAATCACATCCTTCCACTTTCAAAATTAATCCACCTTTTCTTAAAATTCGCGATCATACGCGAATCAAACACACACGTCTACATTTTTCCACGACTCCTTCCACACTGCTTCCAAAATCCTTTTTCAAACGCGCGCGTGCGCACAACCTGCAAGTTCCCAACTAGCGACTGAGAAGCGAAAATACAAAACTATTACTATTTTTCTGGAACATAAACACTTTTGCGATTTTAGAGTTCACTTCCCTTAAAAGTCAATGTAATTGAAAACATGTAGAAAAGACATTTACATTTCGAAATTGACACTTTCAATCACACAGAAATAAAACAATACTTTAATATACAATTTTAACACAGAGGTGTGAAAGCCTTATCACAAATGTACCCCCTCGGTAGGTAACTTGCCCACCACCTAAGGGGGGGTCTAATAATATCACGAACAAAAAAAAATCTGATGTGGGCAACACATGACTTTCCTTATATAATGCAATGAATTTACTACTTTTACAGAAAAAAAAAAAAAGGGTGATTCTTATAGTACATACTTATATTCTTTCCAAGATATTGAATTTTCGTCAAATAGTCGTCATTTTCATTGACTTAGCGTCATTTTTATCTATTTGGCGAGATTTTCGTTAATTTGGCAACATTTTTAAAATGTCGCCAAGTTGGCGACATTCTGCCTAATTCGTTGCCAAAATCTCGCCAAGCGTTATGGACGGATAAATAAGTTATTCTTATAGTAGATAAATGACTATTGGCGTTCAAATACCAAAGTATTACTGAAAGTATCTTTTCTCATGAATGGAACGAGCTAGATCCACGAAAATGATGTCACCAAATTTATCGCATGATATTACATATGAAAAGTGAACATGTTTTTCAACAGTTAATATATTTTTTTTTTAATTTAGGGGATTTTTTGATAAATTTATTTGAAAAATGAGCAATATCTCGAGAACGGTTCATGCTAGCATTCTAAAATTAATGTCAATCGTTTTCTAAAGAAAAATTACATAAGAAATGTCTATTTGCGTAACTTTATTAAAGGTTTTAATTTTTTGATGATTTTTTCAAAATTTCACTCGAAAATGTAGTGGGGTCTGAACATTCGATTGCGTTTAAAAACAATAGGCTTCCAGTATTCACGGATTGTTATTTTTGTACCAAATTTCATTCGAATCGCTCCATTCGTTCGTGAAATATCGTCTCCACAGACTCACTAACACACACACACACACACAGACATCATCTCAAAGATGTTTGATTCGTAATCAGGGATGCTTGAAACGTGCTCTCCCGTCGAAAACTCGAATTCGAATTTTCGACCCCGTCACAATACTTTCCTTATACATTATGTATATAAGGAAAGTAAAAATATAGAATTTAGAATAAAATGCAAAGTTTTCACTCGAATTTAGAAAAATTCTATCTAGTTCTAGATTTTTTTATAATAAAGCCGGATACAAAGTTTCGTGAAAATCTATTAAAATTTGGGATTGCTATTTGTGTACACAAGAAATCGACCACAGACATCAGATAGACAGACGATCAGACAGATAGACAAACAGACATCACTCCAAAAATAGTCAAAACGTATTCTGAAGGTCTTAAAACATACATTGTCATCAAAATCTCGAAATCGAAAATTTTCGGGCAAAGAATACTTTCTCAATAATACGTATGAGAAAATAAAAAGCTTTCCGTTACATTTTATGAAATTCCTAGATGGAGATGTCGCCCAGTTGGCTATAATTTATTATCTCTGAAAATTAAATTTAATATCTTTAATAACCCTTATCATTTTGTGAGAATTATTATGACATAGTAAGCTAACTTCTCAAGTAACATAGTATAATATTCCATCTTAAGAACGTGAATCTGGGGATGTTAGGAAACATATTTGTGGCCTTGACATTCGGAGTGACAGAAGCGGATCTTGTTGTTCTGGTGTCACTCGTCAGCTTATATCTGCTGGAATAGTTTCTGCTCCATTGTTTTTGCATTAAAAGTGAGCTGAATGGGTTAATAACAATAAATAAATTTTATAAAAATTTCAATTTTAATTACTGTTTATTGTAAACAAAATGCGTATAATTGTATACTATGTATTTCCCCCGAAGAAATGCACTGAAATTTAAGATTTACACAAATTGTAAAATAAATATGGACATTTATTCTGTATCTGGATATTTTTTAATATCTTATACTATTGCAAAAAGTATTACTCAAGATGCATAAAATCTAGAAAGTACTTGAATTTCAGATGATTATTTTCAGGCCTTTGAAGTACTTGAAAATTCATATTTTCTTGGATACGTCCTTGAAAGTACTTGAAAATGACAGGCAGGGATTAAACTGTTCCGATGATCTGTGGTGTTTATTACTTTCCTTATATACATAATGTATAAGGAAAGTATTGTGACGGGGTCGAAAATTCGAATTCGAGTTTTCGACGGGAGAGCACGTTTCAAGCATCCCTGATCACGAATCAAACATTTTTGAAGTGATGTCTGTGTGTGTGTGTGTGTGTGTGTGTGTGTGTGTGTGTGTGTGTGTGTGTGTGTGTGTGTGAAAGTATGTGTGTGTGTGTGTGTGAAAGTATGTGTGTGTGTGTGTGAAAGTATGTGTGTGTGTGTGTGAAAGTATGTGTGTGTGTGTGTGTGTGAAAGTATGTGTGTGTGTGTGTGTGTGTGAAAATATGTGTGTGTGTGTGTGTGTGTGTGAAAGTATGTGTGTGTGTGTGTGTGTGTGTGTGTGTGTGTGCGTGAAAGTATGTGTGTGTGTGTGTGTGTGTGTGTGTGAAAGTATGTGTGCGTGTGTGTGTGTGTGAAAGTATGTGTGTGTGTGTGTGTGAAAGTATGTGTGTGTGTGTGTGTGTGTGTGTGTGTGTATGTGTGTGTGTCAGTGGGTCTGTGGAGACGATAACTGACGAACGAATGGACCGATTTGAACCAAATTTGGTACAAAAATCACAATCCGTAAACACTGGAAGCCTATTGTTTTTATACGCAATCGAATGTTCAGAACCCTCCTAAATTTTCGAATGAAATTTTGAAAAAATTGTCCAAAAATCAAAACCACTAATAAAGTTACGCAAATAGATATTTCTTATGTAAGTTTTCATTAGAAAACGATTGACATAAATTTTAGAACGCTAATATGAACCGTTCTCGAGATATTGCACATTTTTCAAAAAACTTTCAAAAAGTCATATAAAATAGAAAAAAAATATTTCCTATTGAGAAACATGTTCACTTTTCATATGTAATAGCATGCGATAAATTGGGTGACATCATTCTCGTGGATCTAGCTCGTTCCATTCATGAAAAAAGATACTTTGAGTAATACTTTTGTATTTGAACGCCAATAATCATTTATCTGCTGTAAGAATAACTTATTTCTTCGTCCATAACGCTTGGCGAGATTTTGGCGACGAAATTGGCGGAATGTCGCCAACTTGGCGACTTTTTGAAATGTTGTCAAGTTAACGAAAATCTCGCCAAATGGATAAAAATGACACTAAATCATTGAAAATGATGACTAATTGTTGAAAATTCAATATCTTGGAAAGAATATTAGTATCTACTATAAGAAAAACCTATTTTTTACTGTAAAAGTAGTAAATTCGTTACATTATATAAGGAAAGTCATGTGTTGTCCACATCAGATTTTTTATTTTTAAGTTCTGTTTTTTCTGAAAATTTCTTTACCAACATATTTTTCTTTTGAAAATTTACCCCTCAGGACCGCTGCGATGCATAATTTTTCTCTAGGTATGAGCGTCTAGTGTATAAGCGAAGGGGATGCTTAGTTTATTTGAAACATTGAGTTGATGTAGCTTTCAAATCATGATAACATTTTTACTTTCCTTATATGAACATAATGTATAAGGAAAGTGTTGTGACGGGGTCGAAAATTCGAATTCGCGTTTTCGACGGGAGAGCACGTTTCAAGCATCCCTGATCACGAATCAAACATTTTTGAGGTGATGTCTGGGTGTGTGTGTGAAAGTATGTCTGTATGTATGTGTGTGTCAATGAGTCTGTGGAGACGATATCTCACGAACGAATGGAGCGATTCGAATGAAAGTTGGTACAAAAATCACAATCCGCGAATACTGGAAGCCTATTACTTTTAAACACAATACAATGTTCAGAACCCACATAAATTTTCGAGTGAAATTTTGAAAAAATCATCAAAAAATCAAAACCTTTAATAAAGTTATACAAATAGACATTTGTTATGTACTTTTTCTTTAAAAAACGATTGACGTAAACTTTAAAACGCTAGCATAAACCGTTCTCGAGATATTGCTCATTTTTCAAATAAATTTATCAAAAAATCCCATAAATTAAAAAATATGTATTAACTGTTGAAAAACATGTTCACTTTTCATATGTAATATCATACGATAAATTTGGTGACATCATTCTTATCGATCTAGCTCATTTCATTCATGAGAAAAGTTACTTTGAGTATTACTTTTGTATTTGAACGGCAATAGTCATTTTTCTGCTATAAGAATAACTTATTTCTCCGTCCATAACGCTTGGCGAGATTTTGGCGACGAATTTGACGGAATGTCGCCAACTTGGCGACTTTTTTATATGTTGCCAAATTAAAGAAAATCTCGCCAAATGGATAAAAATGACGCTAAATCAATAAAAATGATGACTAATTGATGAAAATTCAATATCTTGGAAAGAATATACGTATCTACTGTAAGAATAACCAATTTTTGTTTTCTGTAAAAGTTGTAAATTCATTGCATTATATAAGGGAAGTCATATGCTGCCCACATCAGATTGTTTTATTTTATATTTCTTCTGTGTAACGTTTGTGTAGAAAACCCAGACCACACGACCAACCCAAAGGCTAATGGTAGCTTTCTGTGTGGCCGGGTGTAACGTTTGTGTGGAAAATATCGGAGGAAGTCTATCAACCCATTGATTTTGCAACTATCAACAGATTACTTTTATTCATTGATAAGAGAGTTAGTTTATCTGATCTAGGTGTTTCATAAGTACTCTTAAAGCCAGCTTTTAACATATTTTGGTATTTTAGCCATTTTATCCCATTAATTGTGCTTAATAAACAATAACATTAGTTTGCTATGATATTTCTACCCAGAAACGCATGTAACTTCATAATGAAGGGTTGATTGACGTCCTTGAAGAAAAAATCGCATGGTACTTGAAAGTCCTTGAAAATTGCTTGAAATTTTTTTTCTAAGGAAAAGTATACTCATATACTTAGCGGTGCGTTATTATTGATTTTGATGGATAGTCACATGTTAAGGCATCTTGAACTCATTTAAAATACTTTTGGAAAAATGTATGTCTGTGTACATGATACTGGGAGGTAGGTACACGATATAATTGAGGAACATAAGGACCAACCGCTATCAAATTTTGTGCGAATATACACAATGTGAAAGACTAGAATAAACAGAATTACTAGAACTCGAATTTTTTTAATTTTAAGATCTCCGTAGAATTATTTTCTATAGAGCACAAGGATAATTTCCAGAACAATGATGGTAATATACCTTATATGGGAGGAATGGTGATTTGAATTACTCTATAGAAATTAATGGTATCGGAATAGTTTATATCAGAATACACGGATAAGCAAATGCATTCAATACACCGACATCGCTAAGCTATTGCCAACCTTAAAAAAAAACTTTGAAGAATTTTTACGAAATATTTTGAAAGAATAACTTCTACGTTAAATTTGAAAAAGATGCAGCTTTTATCATTCAGATGTGATTGTGATACAAACATAACTGAACACGCTGGAATATTAATGTATGAAAAAGTCAACACGCCAGAAAACTGTTCTTTAAAGCTGTAAATATAAGAAAAATTCACTGGGAAGTATTAATTCATTTAATAGTTCTGTGAAAAAATAATTATCGTCAGTGCTGTTTCGTTTTCATTCGGAGATCATTTGCATAACCGTCCAACAGTGATAAATACTGGAAAGTTCAATAATCCAATATCTTTGTAAGAAAAGGTCTATGAATATGAATATTAGATTTGGACATAATAAAGTGACCATGCCTGATCAAATAACAGTGATTGCAACGCCCCTAGTGGGAGAATTTAAAAAGTTAAGATTGCGAACGCGGCCCCAAAGCGAGATAAAAGAAAAATGTTAATGACACAATTGTAGAGGATTATTTAGTTAGTTGAAATTGGCACCAGGAATACACAAAACGCGTGTATAGAAGGCAATAAATACTTCTCAAATAGTCGTATCATCAGGGACTGTAACACGGTGACACCTGCAATGCATGTCAAAGTATGTATACCGTGCAACGCATGCCAAAGTACGCATGTCAAAGTAATATTCAATCTCGAATACAAATGTGCATTGTTGCTGACGGCGGCCATTTTGAACACACTCTGCATTAGAATCCTGTGCATGTAAATATTGTTTATTTTAACATTCCTTAATAAAACAGCCATTTTATTGTATCAAATAAAGACCTTCTGTTTTATTGTCGATTCCTACTCATTAAATAATAAGCTTCAATTTGTAATTGGCTTTTTTTTCTCCTTCATCTAGAACATTTTGAACAGACTGTACATTAGATTCCTGTGCAAGTGATTGTTGTTCTTTTTAACATTCCTAAATCAGACATCCACTCGCAAATAACCGCATTGTGTCAAATGACTGCCTTCGTAATAATTTTATTGTTAATTAAATCTCACCAGATAAAGTTCTACCTCTTTGTAATTGGCATTTTTCGTCCATTTTGTTTCGTCGCCAAGTTCGCTATCCTAACTTTTTAAATTCTCCGCTAGGGGCACTGCAATCACTTATATTAGATCGGGCCGTGTCACCTTACTACAGAAGATCTAATGTGTACATTCATGGACCTTTCTTTACAAAACTCTTGGGGGTGCTTAAAGATATTCCTAAGGACACTGAAGCTCAATGAGAAAAATTGTGCAACGGATAAGGAAATCTTAAGCAACGTATTCCAGTACAAATAAAATAAAAATATAGCATACAGCTATTTCGAGGATTCACCGAATCCTCTTCGTCAGCGCTGGAGAACCAACAAACCCAAAGTCAAAAGTGCAAAATAGGCACAAATACAGTAGAGAGAACCCAGGATCTCTCAGGTGGACTTTCTTTGGGGGGGGGGGGGGGGGGTAGTACTAAGCAAGGGGGTCCTGCTTTTCCGCGAAACAGCTATATACTGCAAGACACATATCATATATAAAAAGGTCATTTATGTGTGTCAAACCTTTACATAGTTATCTGTGACGTTTCAATTTATTGAAATTCATGCTTGGCTACAATTTGGACATTTTTCATTGTTTTTTCTTTGTATTTGTATTTAATACTTGTTTAAATTTTTAAATTTCCCGTTTATAACGCTTACTATTGTAATTTTGTAATTGATTAATCTTCAATAGCCTGTTTATATTATCATTATTCCGTAGCTGATTTATGCAAATTTGTCTACCGATCTGGTGTCTACATATGAGCTTGGTTCCACTATAATTTTTCTTATAGCCACTGATGAAGGGGATATAGTGATACCCGAAAGCGCTCTGGACTTTTAACATTTGTACGTCTTATAGGATGGTTTTATTTGATTAAATGACCTTTTCATATATGACATGTGTTCTTAATTTTATTGCTTATATATGTTGTTTAAGTCTTTTCTTACTTTGTGTGTGTCAAACATTTGCAGGAAAACACAGTAAACTCATTCTTATACTCATCTTTTAGCGAAACGTCAGCAAACACTACTTTCAATCAGCAGAATTTTTTTTTCCAAGACCAGTCCTGCAGTTATGTGATTGGACGCAACACTTTTTTTTTCTTTCTTTTTTTTAAAGCAGATTGCCGTCAGTAATATCAGCATTCTGCATTCTTTATCTTCATAAGATATGACAAAACAGAATAACGATAGCTACCCTCGCGCTGGCGACGTGGCTGATTATTTAATCTTATTTCTGAAAAATCAAAACTTTATTTGCCCCAAATAGACGCGTTTTCGATACAAGTTTTAACACATTTCTACTTTCCCTACATACATAATATAATGTGTGGAGAAAGTATCGTGACAGGGTTGAAAATGCGAATTCTTCACGTATTTGCCCTTTTCTGGCATACCTAAATTCGAATCAAATATTTTTCAGCTGATGCATGATGTGTATATCTGTGCATCTGTGGACATGTTATTTCAAAGTGAGTCACTCTGGCGAAATTGGGTGAGATTGTTGCCATATATAAATATCGGAATCCTATTGAAAATGATCGAGATAGTGCTTTCGAAAAGTCCTCGATTTTTAAAATGTTATATTTTTTTTTAATTCGCTAAAATTTCAGTACAGTAAAAAAAAATCTGATGTGGGCAACACATGACTTTCCTTATATAATGTAATGAATTTACTACTTTTACAGTAAAAAAATAGGTTTTTCTTATAGTAGATACTAATATTCTTTCCAAGATATTGAATTTTCAACAATTAGTCGTTATTTTCATTGATTTAGCATCATTTTTATCCATTTGGCGAGATTTTCATTAATTTGGCAACATTTCAAAAAAGTCGCCAAGTTGGCGACATTCCGCCAAATTCGTCGCCAAAATCTCGCCAAGCGTTATGCACTAAGAAAAAAATTATTCTTACAGCAGATAAATGACTATTGGCGTTTAAATACAAAAGTATTATTCAAAGTATATTTTTTCATGAATGGAACGAGCTAGATCCACGAGAATGATGTCACTCAATTTATCGCATGGTATTACATATGAAAAGTGAACATGTTTTTCAATAGGAATTTTTTTTTTATGTGACTTTTTCATAATTTTTTTTTAAAATGTACAATATCTCGAGAACGGTTCATATTAACGTTCTAAAATTTATGCCAATCGTTTTCTAATGAAAAATTACATAAGAAATGTCTATTTGCGTAACTTTATTAGCGGTTTTGATTTTTTGACGATTTTTTCAAAATTTTATTCGAAAATTCAGGGGTGTTCTGAACATTCGATTACATATAAAAACAATAGGCTTCCAGTGTTTACGGATTGTGATTTTTGTACCAAATTTGGTTCGAATCGGTCCATTCGTTCGTCAGTTATCGTCTCCACAGACTCACTGACACACACACACACACACACACATACTTTCACACACACACACACACACACACATACACACACACAGATATCACTTCAAAAATGTTTGATTCGTGATCAGGGATGCTTGAAACGTGCTCTTCCGTCGAAAACTCGAATTCGAATTTTCGACCCCGTCACAATACTTTCCTTATACATTATGTATATAAGGAAAGTAATACGTTAATCTAAGAATTGTATTATGTGTAACTTTTTATTTTCATAGAATTGTATGGTAGCACGTCAATTCATCAAAAAATCAAATAAAATAAAGACAACCAAAAATTGGTTATTTAAAATGTTTTTAATAAAACACCTTTAATAACACGCTTAAAAATCACATAAACCAGAGCCCTTTCGGACATTTTTATGTCCTTCATCAGTGGCATAATAAATAGTAGGTGACAAACAGACAAGATTTGCATGGAGAACATTTTAAAATCGATACATTTAAAACGATACATTTAAAAAATATTATTTAATAAATTGTATTTTTTAAATGTATCGATTTTAAAATGTTCTATATGCAAATCTTGTCTCGCGGTTGTGGCCTGATTCGAAAAAAAAGAACCTGCCCTTTTTTTGCGAAATGGCCCTCAAAAATCGTTAAATCTAAAAAGACTACGTACAAATATATCCATTAAATGCTTATTTTATACGTAATTTTTGACGACGGAAAGAATAAGACCAACCCCATTATTCTAAGACTAGCCGTTCTCGAGATATTTTAATTTTTTCGCATTTTCGCTACGCCATATTTGAAAATAAGTCCATTTACCAAAGGAAAACTAAAATTGAATTTAAAGTGCAAATTCAGTGTAATTTAAAATAAGTATGGCTATTATGTGTGTTGTAAAATTAAACTCAATTTAATGAGTTATTGAAGAAATAAAGAGAACGTGAATATGAGTCTACAGAGAAAATCGTGTGCTGTCCATATCATGTTTTTAATATTCTGCTTATAAGCACCTACAAAATCTACTGTGTGGTTAAATTTGCATAGACTTTATTCACTTATAACTTAGAGTAAGTTGCATTTAATTATACATCTTTAGTTACCATAGGCTCATATTATATGTTGTAAATGAAACAAATGGGACTGAAAACATCGAATCAACTTATTGAACTTATTTCTTCTTTTAAAAACCAAAAACTGTCTGCAAAAAGATACGACTTCAGAAAAGTTTTTCGCATTCATAATTCAACGAACATACATATGGTAAAAATATAAACTGTTTTCTTTAGTCACAGCAACGCCGTCTGCTAGCGCTCGAACGTTGTAACAAATTTTCCGAGACAACTGTTGACTTTTATTTTCATACCCTGACCGTCCAACCAACCCGAAAGTGAAGGCAACTGTTTGGACGACCGGGACATTGCTATCCAATTTAGGTCGGAACCCCATGGGGCTAATAACCACAGGGACTGTATCATCCTTCTCTTATCTCATCGCCTCTCTGATGAACTTTCGGACCTGCGTATTTAACTTGCCATACATCGCATAGACTCGGAGATAGTTTGGGTTTCGGGCGGCGGGGAAGGGCCGCTCATAAGGGCGGGCGGACACCACTAAAGTGGAGGGACTCGGACTGCCAATATTTTCTTTTGAGGGGTGGAGAAGACATGAAAAATGAGAAAATCAAATATTGGGGGTGGAGGGGGGGTGAAAGGCCCAGACCATACAGCCAACCCAGGGGTTTACGGCAGTAAAGTGTATGGCCGGCGGTGGTGGAGGGGGGGTTGTTGAGACCCAGACCGTCCGACCTACCAGAAAAGGTGTAAGGTAACTGTATGGACGGCCGGGAAGTGCCACCCAATTCAGACCGGAACCCAGTGGGGGAGGCATCCACAGGGACCGTACCCTCCTTCCCCTACCACCAACCTCTCGGAAGGACTTACGGACCCACATGTTTAACGTGATCGTACTCCGCATGAACACGGCGGCATTTTGTGGTAGCGTGCAAATCTAGCGCGCAAACCACGGGGATACCGCACCCGAGATGGCCAACAGCACGCGGTGTTCCGAGGTGGTCACCCACCAAGTACTAACCGCGCCCGATGCTGCTTGACTTCGGTGATCTAACGAGAACCGGTGTTTTCAGCACGGTACGGCCGTTGGCCTGGTGGAGGGGGGGTGTAATAAATTATTTTAGGAGGCCCATAATTTTTATGGACGACCCAGGGTGGTGATCCTTCCCGTGTCTAGCTTTTGCTATCCCAAAGCCTTAACCAGTGGGTTGTCTAGCCCTCTCCTAAGACTGTTGTTAATGAAACAGGGTCATATTTCATTAACAGTTGTCGCTTCCAATACAACTGTTAATGAAATATTGTAAGGAAAGTAAGTAAGCGCATATTAAAAACGAAATCTGTAAAAAATTAAAAAGTTAAAATGTAGCTATGCGCGAGCACATGCAGTTAGTTCTGCCGAGAAAATATAGAAGTAAATACTCGTGTACATTGCATCAATTATAACACATAAAACGATACTAAAGTAAAAGAAAATAAACATGTTTCACAGATGGATCTTTTAAGAAACATCTGTAATTGATCTAATATTTCTGTACCTATCCACACCAGTTGGATCTGAACAAAAAAAAACTGTATCTTACAGGTGGTAATGTCAGTCGATGCAGACGTAATCATTTTAGAGATTCTCTTTTAAGATAACTACAAGTTCTGTATAAAAGGAGGATTTTCTTTCAAATTCTTTAGAAGTATAATACATTTTAAAAAGGAATATTGAAAAAGAAAATTACTTTAAAGAGAGTATTTAAGTCTCAATAGATATCTCTTTTGATTCATAAGTACAGTCGTGGGTTATACAGAGTGTCAGTGAAAATCATGGAATAGTCAAATAACTCGAGAAGTATTGGAGTCATCGTATATTTTTACTTACTCATATTGTGTATTATAGTATGGAGAAAGTATTGTTTTCACGAAAATTTTCGATTCGAGATTTTGATGCCAATATACCGGGTGATTCAAAAATTCGGAGCAAAAGTAAAACGCTATAAAAAAATATATATCTATGGATCGGAGAGACATGCGGTTTGCAGATTAATATTCACCGTGGTGGGGGATTTTGTGTATCATGAAAAAAAATTAGTTCAAACTCTCGACACTCGGGGGGCTGCGGCAGATAAAGCCATGGAGATGACTTATGCATGGAGGTGATTGCACACGACCCATAGATATATTTTTTTATAGCGTTTTACTTTTGCTCCGAACTTTTGAATCACCCGGTATGTTTTAGGACCTCCTGACCATGTTTTCCCAATTTTTAGAGGGATGTCCATCTGTCTATCTGTATGTATGTATGTCTGTGGTCGATTTCTTGTGTATACGATTGCGACCACAAATATTAATGGATTTTCACGAAACTTTATGTTCGGTTTTGTCATTAAAAAAAAATCTAGAACAAGATAGAAATTTTTGAAATTCGAGCGAAAACTTTGAAATTTATTCCAAATTTTATATTTTTTTTAACATGGCAGCATAGGACAAATTTTGATATAATCATGCATAAAAGGGTTTATTTATGGCTCAATGACCAAGAAACTTAATATTTTTCATCATTATTGTTGTGAAAGATAGCAACGAAACGATTTTGGGGGGATAGGTTACTCCCTCCGGGGGGGAGAAGGGATTTTCAAGTATGGTATCAATCGAAAGTATTATATCATTGTCAAATATTGTATCAATCGAAATATTTTATCAAGCCCTTTAAAGTGAAGGGTAACACGCTATAACTGTAATCATATAGCCCTACGATACCGATTTTCGATACCGATTTTTGAAAAGATGTCTTGTAAAATTTGAAAAAAAAAGCTACTAAAATAAATTATGATACGAGAAAGTCGAGTCAAGCCACGATCCAGCTAATTTTTTATGCAGGTGTATATAGGAAACCCCCATTAGCGCTACACGATAAGACAACTTTCGGGAGCTGCCCCCCCCCCTTTTTTTTTAGAGAGGTACGGGTGGATGTTTCGCTTTCTATTAGAGATAGAGGAAAAGTCAATTAAAAAGTTGTAGTGCGCTGCAAAATTAGTACAAAGCATCCTTGTCTTCCCGCAATACATGGAAAGAAACCCTTAAAAGAAATGCATGCAATCTAACTCCCTACCCTCAAACATCAAATAATTATAAAATTAAAATCACGGCATTAAATGCAGCATATAATACCAAATTTAATATTATTGACCGGGTTGGAAGGCAAAACAGCTTTCCTCATCAGGGCGTTCAAAAGGTCTTCTTGTGTGTCTTGACTAAGAAGGCTGTTTTTGCCCTCGAAGCTGGTCGGTACTATAAAAATATGTATTATATGCTGTTATTTTAATGCTGTTGTTTAGTAGCAGTTTGAGCTGTACATATTGAATATTTGGATAATGCGGCAGAATAAAAGACTTTATGATACACAAAATGCAAAATGTCCACCTTTAGCAACGATACATACGTATAATAAGATGTTTTTCAATGCCTCTACGTTTACACTTTTACGTGCAGATTATAAAATTGTCTCTTTTAAAATCGTTATCTTAGTTATCGAGTTATTTTTATTTTTTTTTTCTGTGGAAGGGGGGGGGGGGGGAGAGAGAGACATGCTTAGTACTAATTTTGTAACGCTTTACAACCTTGTATTTGAATTTTTTCCTTTATCTTTAACAGGAAGAGTGATAGCGCTCCACACCGCGAAAAAGTAGTCGGTCAACCCACAAGCATTGTCTCATCGAGTAACGCCATTGTGGTTTCCAATACATCTGCATTAAAATTATACAGGTTGTTTGTTCCAAACACATTGACCACGGCTTTTATTCCTTAAATATTGATCTTAGACACATATAATAAATTACAAAGCTGCGCAAAAAAAGGTACAGAATTTTATGAAATCGATAAAAATTTTCAGGGGAATAAATTTGAAGAAATACAAAATTTAAATTTTTATTCGGCTCCCGTACAAAAACATTTCAAATAAGTGAAATGTTCCCCATACACTAATAAGGTGATGTACAAAATTTCAGCATTTTATCATAGAAAGTCTCAGAGATTAAACAAAATTGATGAGGGATTAATCACAAATTAAAATGTAAATGGTTACAGTAAGAGTGCAAATGACGCAACGCAGAAATGCATCATAGACAAATAATATCTGCCTTTTGTCTTTAATGTATCTTTGTCATAGATGGAAAGCATTTTGAACAAGCTTTGTAATCTTTGTGTAAAGTTATTATTTCTACACAGTGTAGACACTTTTGTACCAATAAATAGCAAAATTATTATTTATTTATGTAATCATTGTTTGCTTTCTTAATTTGTGTATAACCTCTGAAACGCGATCTGCCGGCATGATTTTTCCCCCTCTGAGAATCCATGTCGATGCATCGAAAAGTGGTTTAAGTCAGCATTTTTGTCTTTTCATATCTGAGACTTTTTATGATAAAATGCTGAAATTTTGTACATCCCTTTATTAGTGTATGGGGTACATTTTACTCATTGGAAATGTTTTTGTACGGGGGCCGTATAAAAATTTAAATTTTGTATTTCTTAAAATTTAATTCCTTTGAAAATTTTAATCGATTTCATAAAATTCTGTAACTGTTTTACGCAACTTTTTAATTTATTATATATGTCTAAGATCAATATTTAAGGAATAAAAGCCGAGGTCAATGTTTTTGGGACACCCTGTATATGTAATAACTACGATACTTCTCCAGTTATCACCCTATATTTTCATCTCTGTCACCATGAACCTTGCATGCTTTATATCGTCATCTCAAATCATTACACTATTTGCAGTACAGCTTAAAGCAAATAATGGATTGTTCTTGGCATGATATTCGGAATTCATTTCACTCTGTCGAACAATATATTTTGCTTAAATCATATCTAGTAACTACATATCTATCTACCTATCTAGCTGTATCTTCTGCCAGAAAATACATCAGCAAAGGCGGACTAAATATAAAACAAAATCTGATGTGGGCAGCACATGACTTTCCTTATATAATGCAATGAATTTACTACTTTTACAATAAAAAAAATAGGTTTTTCTCATAGTAGATACTAATATTCTTTCCAAGATATTGAATTTTCGTTAATTAGTCGTCATTTCCATCGACTTAGCATCATTTTTATCAATTTGGTGAGATTTTCCTTAATTTGACAACATCTAAAAAAAGTCGCCAAGTTGACGACATTCCGACAAATTCATCGCTAAAATCTCGGCAAGCGTTATGGACGGAGAAATAAGTTATTCTTATAGCAGATAAATGACTATTGGAGTTCAAATACAAATGTATTACTCAAAGTGTGTTTTCTTATTAATGGAACGAGCTAGATCCACGAAAATGATATCACCAAATTTATCGCATGATATTACATATGAAAAGTGAACTTGTTTCTCAACAGTTAATATATTTTTTTATTTTATGGGATTTTTTTTATAAATTTATTTGAAAAATGTGCAATATCTCGAGAACGGTTCATGCTAGCGTTTTAAAATTTATATCAATCGTTTTCCATGGAAAAATTACAAAATAAATGTCTGTTTGCGTAACTTTATTAAAGGTTTTGATTTTTTGATGATTTTTTCAAAATTTCACTCGAAAATGTAAGGGGGGTTCTGAACATTCGATTACGTTTAAAAACAATAGGCTTCCAGTATTCACGGATTGTGATTTTTGTACCAAATTTCATTCGAATCGCTCCATTCGTTCGTGAGATATCGTCTCCACAGACTCACTGACACACACACACACACACACACACACACACACACACACACACACACACACACACACACACACACATACTTTCACACACAGTCATCACCTCAAAAATATTTGATTTGTGATCAAGGATGCTTGAAACGTGCTCTAACGTCGAAAACTCGAATTCGAGTTTTCAACTCCGTCACAATACTTTCCTTATACATTATGTATATAAGGAAAGTAATAACCATATGAAACTTTGCAAGTGATATCATTATTTTTGCAAGTGATATCATTATCTTTGCAAGTGATATCATTATCTTTGCAAGTGATATCGTCGAAAACTCGAATTCGAGTTTTCAACTCCGTCACAATACTTTCCTTATACATTATGTATATAAGGAAAGTAATAACCATATGAAACTTTGCAAGTGATATCATTATTCATATAGCTTTAAAGCATTTTCGCAATTTTTAATTACGTCTAATACACAAACAGAAAGACGAAAGAAATAAAGTTGATTATACTTCGGGGTATATATTACCGTGTTTGTTCAGTTCAGGGTTTTATTTCTTTCGAAAAATTTAAAGTTGCTAAAATGTATTTTTTAACACTTTCCAACATAGTTGAAAGTGCTTATGATTTTATTCATTTTGTCTGTCTGTCTGTCTGTCAATTCGCGATAACTGCCGTAAAAATAACTTTATCAAAATGAAATTTTAGTATGTTGTTGAGATGGTCTGTGGGACATGCGGGAATGTAAATGAATAATATCACCCAATTAGTTTCGGATTGAACCAGGGTTGAACAAGTGAAATACATTGAATCCCATGGGAACTAAATTTTCAAACATTTTTTTAAGCGAAGTTAAAATTCACATATTGCTTCGAAGATTTTAGAAAATATTCAAAATATCCCATAAAAGAGAAAAAAAAAATTTCAGAAAAATATGTTCGGTAGTTTTTAAACAAAAATTTAAATAATAATTATACCCTTATTATATGAAGAGATCACGTGACCCACTTCAAAATAAAATATAGCATCCATCTTTTTTTTCCCAATGTGTAAATCGTGTCTGTGCCAACGCAATTAAAACATTTTTTAGTTTAAATGATCATCAAATTTTGATTATTTCGACTAAGCCTAATTTTAATGGATGCAGAATGTAAACAAGAGATTGTAAGATGAGTTGTATAAGAATTGCTGATTATATTTTTTCACTCAAAATTATGTACTTCTTCGGCCTGGAATAAAAATGATATGAATGATGTATTAATTGCTTTTACATAGAGAGCCAGACGATTTATATTTCGATGACGTCATTTGAATAAAGTTCATTTTTTACGATGAAGTTTTACGTTTTCAAATATAATAAATATTGTAGTACTGGGATAATGTAAAATATATCAGCGCTGAATGTATCGCATTTTACAGATGTTTAAATAACATTACATTTCAGTTAGAAAGTGTTTCATAATCAATGCTTTATGCATGATTGATCTTTCTTGTTTTTTTCTTTTACGCCATTCTATTTAACATATGGACTGTGTTTGTCCCTTCGTTCAACATCTTTGACGTACTCATTATCGGCTGCCAGAGCACGAACAGAGATAAAAATCTGCATACAGTTTCATCTCACAGAACATTTTGATCTGTAAAGTTTTCACGTCATTATGTTACGTCGTTATATCATTTACGTCTGTTTGACTCTTCATTCAACAACTTTTGACGGGCTCGTTCTCGGCTCCCCAGAGCACGTAGAAAGCTAGAACGCTGCACACACTTGCATATCGCAGAACATTTTCATCCATAAAGTTTTTACATCATTACATTACGTCGTTACGTTATTTACGTCTGTTTGGCCCTCCGTTCAACAACTTTGACGGGCTCGTTCTCGACTGCATAGAGCAAGTAAAGAGCTAGAACACTTCACACACTTTCAACTCGCAAAACAATTTCATCCATAAAGTTTCTACATCATTACATTACGTTGTTACGTCATTTACGTCTATTTGACCCTCCATTCAACAACTTTGACGGGCTCGTTCTCGGCTCCACAAAGCACACAGAGAGCTAGAACTCTGCACACACTTTCATCTCGCAGAACATTTTCATCCATAAAATTTTTACATCATTACATTACGTCGTTAAGTTATTTACGTCTGTTTGACCCTCTGTTCAACAACTTTGACGGGCTCATTCTCGACTTCCAGAGCACGTTGAGAGAGACATACAATTTTATCTCGCTGGAGAAGTAGAAAATAAATTTTAATCACGCACGAAATTGAACGAAATTGACAGCGTAATAGAATACAATTCAAGTGAATAATATATAAATCATTTCATTATCTAAAATTGACTTTATTCAAAATTGTCAAAGGAAAATGTTTGTGTATGAACAACTGAAATAGTTTCGAGAATTTCGCATAATATTAATTTTTGATAAGAATAACATGTATATAGTATTGTTTATTACATCTATGTACACCCTCAATTTTGTTCCATTTTTTGTGTTAATAAAACATATTTTCTACTTTTACGTGCGCAACTGTTGTGTCGAGAAGGACCGGTAAAACTTGTTTTTTCCTTAAAATTTATTATCTCAAGAGATTTTTCTTGATATGGTTTTTCAAGTAATGTTCCTATAGGACAATTAATTCGGTGAGTGTCGTAGACGGATACTGAGAGAATTTTCGTTTATAAATCGTTTGTAAAATCTATTAAAACGCGTCCGACCATGCTAGTATGCATGTAAGTATTTATGCGAGTCTCACAATCTTTTAAACGAATTATCAAAGTATAAAGTTTTATTTTTATGAAGGGATAATTTTGACATCTGCACAAAAAATTCCAAATATTGAAAACAAAAATAATTAACATATTTTTAATTATTCACGAAATACCGGACTACTAAACCAAACCACTGAAAGTCAGACCTAGGTGAACAATTTACAATAATGAATAACAATTAAAATTATTATTCATTATTGCAATTGAACAATTTACAATAATGAATAACAGTTAGAATTATTATTCATTATTGTAATTGAGCAATTCACAATAATGAATAACAATTAAAATTATTATCTATTTTTATAATTGAACAATTTACAATAATGAATAAGTTTCGCATTGTGAAATATTAATTGCAGTGTGGCTCAACTCGATTTTCTCATTAAATAGCATAAGATTTTTTTTCAAATTTTGCAAGAAACATTTTAAAAATTCTGTATTGTTGGTCCAAATATTTACAATTATAGCTTGTTACCCTCTATTCTAAAGGGCTCGAAAAAATCTTTCGATTGGTAACTAGTTTGACAAAATATCCTCCTATCAAGGCTATTTTTCCCTACAAACTGTTAAGTTTCGTTATCATTAAGCCATAAATAAGCCCCTTTTATGCATAATTATGTCAAATTTTTGTCCTATGCTTTCATGTTAAGAAAAAATAACATTTCGAATAGATTTCGAAATTTTCGCTCGCATTTCACATTTTTTTATCTAGTTCTAGCTTTTTCGATCGCAAAACTTGATAAAGATTCGTAAAAATCCATTAATATTTGTGGCAGCTATAGTGAGCACAAGAAATCGGCCACAGACAGACGACAAACAGACTTACATCACTCTAAAAATAGTCAAACCGTGTTCAAGAGGTCCTAAAATATATATTGGCACCAAAATTTCGAAATCGAAAGTTTTTGCGAAAACAACTCTATACTATATTCTATAGTATATGGGAAAGTAATAAGGCTGGCAATATAAAAGCATTGTAAGTATTGTGAAGTATTTTCCCAAAAAATCGTACATCTTGGTGCTTGTCGTAAGCTGCGACCTACCTGTTTAGACGGTTACTATTCATTTAACGGTGGTTATTAGAAGATGGTGATATTTTGTTAAAGATATAATTAATAATATTTTTAAAGTTTTATCTAGTAACTATCAACTAACCAGAATATAATAAAATTAAATTGTATACTTATTATTTAATACCATCAATCATAGCAGGTATATTGGGGGAGGGGAGAATTTGAAGCTCCGTAACTGATCTTAAGATGCGTTTATAAGTAAATCCGATTAAAAATTTTATTAAATAATCTCATAAATTTTCATATTTTTGTTTTATTTCCTTGTGAACCAAGTATCCAGTTAACCAAGTGACAACTTTTAAGCATCAAGTTGGTTCTAAATATATAGCTACGGGATACAGATACTATTTAACACTTTCTAAAAATTGAGTTCTTTAAACACCAACTATGACAACGATGAGAAATACTAAATTGCTGTTCTCATCGTCGCTGCTTTTTACATAGTTGCGGGATACAGCTACTATTTAAAACTTTCTAAAAATTGAGTTCTTTAAACACCAACTAGAGAAATACAAATTGCTGTTCTGGTCGTCACTACTTTTTACATTGCTGCGGGATATAGCTACTGCTTAAAAACTTTCTAAAAATTGAGTTCTTTAAACACCAACTATGACAACGATGAGAAATACTAAATTGCTGTTCTCATCTCATCGTCGCTGCTTTTTACATAGCTGCGGGATACAGCTAGTACTTAAAACTTTCTAAAAATTGAGTTCTTTAAACACCAACTATGAGAAATACTAAATTGCTGTTCTAGTCGTCGCTGTTTTTTACATAGCTGCGGGATACACCTACTGCTTAAAACTTTCTAAAATTTGAGTTCTTTAAATACCAACTATATGAGAAATACTAAATTACTCTTCTCATCATCGCTGCTTTTTAACTCGCTGCCTTTCAACGTGTTGTTTCTTCTTTAACAACAGATCTGTTCATAAGCTAAGAAAGACTACAATATAATCGTCTTCGAACGGCGTTTCGTAACGTTAACAGAGAACAATGCAATTAGAGCGAGCTATCTGCGGGGCTAGTGCTGGCAGCCATCATTAATCGCAGCTGAACGATCGGGTAATCAGAAGGGAAAGAATTAAGGCTCGAAAATGAAGCAATTATGGGCAGAGAAGAATTAATGAAGACGACGTCTTTTATACAAATCGAGTGCTCGTTATACGAATTATTGATGGGAAAATAAAAATTGTAAAAGGCTCTCCATTAGATAGATTGGTTATCGTAAAATTAAAATTGGGATTTCAGTGATAGCTTTTGTTGTGAAATAGGATAAGTTTAGAGATTAGCAATCGTGTCCGGTGATCAGTGCAGCGGTGTTTTATTTGTATGTTAACGTAATACACGAAAATGAATTAAATATATTGCTCAAATAATGTATAAGACGAAATTAATTTTTAGTCCCTTGCGATTAAATGTTACATATATCTGTGTGTACTTTTTAAAAAGACATGAATATAAGTACAGTAAATGTCCGTTAATCCGGAATACAATGGTTCGGCACGCCCGATAGTCCGGCATGTCTATCGAACGGCATTCAGGTCCGCTCGGCTGTACTGAGGTACATTAACTGTAAAATACTAAAAGATTGTATATGCTGATCTCTGTTCATTGAAGTTTACCTTAAATGTTTTTAATTTATTTAAATGTTTTTTCACATACTGTACTGTGTAATCTAATCTGTGTAACGTTTCAGGTAAATAAATTTAATATTTATTGTCCTTTATTTTATTTTAAATTATTTTTTTTTCATTTTTAATCCAATTTTAGCGTGACATCCGGTAATCCGACAAATTTAATAATTCCGCACCGCTGGTCTCGAACGTAACGGATTATCGGAAGTTTACTGTATATTGAAGCACTTTTTTCGTGATTTGCGGCCAGATCAAAGTTCATAATCTTAAATGCACCTAATTTGATCATCTGCACTCTATGACAGATAAATATATATGATACCTGACACCTGTAGTCCAGTACAGATTAATATATATGATACCCTATAGCCCAAAGTGAGAAAATGGTAGAAGGCGGGTAACCTCGAAAACTATGACTATGAATATATATATAGATGCCAACAGAGTGTCCTGTCTGACGTTCGCTATTAACACGTATATTTTCAAAATATTAGAAACACATTGCACTTTTCTCACTGCTTGTACAATTATTTGCTGATTGGCTCTAAGAGGCTGAAACCCATCCTGCTGTGCTATATACTACACTGGGTGTATGATTTAAAGGAAAGCCACAATTTTGAAGAATTTTCAGACTCTTATACGAACTAGATCAGTAAATATCCACACGGACTGAAATTTTAAATTTCTTCCCGGTCTGGCTCGACCCAACAATAACAGAACTTGAAGATGTAAAGTATGAGCCGACTTTCAAAATGTAAATCGGTTTGGGCTTAGACTCATGGGTCAGGCCAAAGACCATACAGATCACCACTGATCAGTTCGTGTAGTCTAGACATTTTTTACTTGATAAAACTCGCCCAGAAACACGTACTTAAAGAAATGTAAATCTCGCGTTGAAAAATGCAGCACTTCACGATTTATTTTGCCCATAAACGTTAACGTAACTCTTTCCCATTACAAGCAGAGTGTGATAAACATCTCGCAGCTGATACTATCTGCCTCAGCCGCAGGTAGACCCATCTTTTTTTTTTCTCATTAAAAAGCTCATTAACTACCACAAAGCGGCGACACCTTGCCCGTTAACGAAATTATCTGCCGCAACAGATCGATATAATTAGAGAAAGAGTTTATGTCGCGATACAAGCGGGTGACAAGGCACCCAAAAAAATAGTCCCCAAGAATAGAAGTAATTAAAAGAGGCGATAATCAATGACGCCAGAATCATTGAGACCACTTATAACCGGACAATTATTAAGGTGTATGCAAAGGAAAACTGTCCTGAAAAATTGCTACAGGACGTGCAAAAGAATGCTGTAATTAGTTATAACTTTCCTTATGTACATAATGTATAAGAAAAGTATTGTGACGGGGTCGAAAACTCGAATTCGAGTTTTCAACGACACGTTTCAAGCATCCCTGATCACGAATCGAGCATTTTTGAAGTGGTGTGTGTGTGTGTGTATGTGTGTGTGTGTGTGTGTCAGTGAGTCTGTGGAGACGATATCTCACGAACGAATGGAGCGATTCGAATGAAATTTGGTACAAGAATCACAATCCGTGAATACTGGAAGCCCATTGTTTTAAAACACAATCGAATGTTCAGAACCCCCCTAAATTTTCCGAGTGACATTTTGAAAAAATCACCAAAAAATCAAAATCTTTCAGGTTACGCAGATAGACATTTCTTACGCAATTTTTCCTTAGAAAACGATTGACATAAACTTTAGAACGCTGTTATGAACCGTTCTCGAGATATTGCACATTTTTCGAATAAATGTATCAAGAAATCCCATAAATTAAAAAAAAAAATAACTATTAAGACATATGTTCACTTTTCATTTGTAATATCATGCGATAAATTGGGTGACATCATTCTCGTGGAGCTAACTCATTCTATTCTCGAGAAAAGATACTTTGAGTAATACTTTTGTATTTGAACGCCAATAGTCATTTATCCGCTGTAAGAATAACTTATTTCTCCGTCCATAACGCTTGGAGAGATTTTGGCGACGAATTTGGTGGAATGTCGCCAACTTGGTGGCATTTTTAAATGTTGCCAAGTTAATGAAAATCTTGCCTAATGGACAAAAATGACGCTAAATCAATGAAAATGACGACTAATTAAAAAAAATCAATATCTTGGAAAGAATATAAGTATTTACTATAAGAATAACATTTTTTTAACTGTAAAAGTAATAAATTCATTGCATTATATAAGGAAAGTCATGTGCTGCCCACATCGGATTTTTTTGCTACATTAAAAGTGATAGTGCTTTATCTATATAATGTTTTATGTTGTTGAAAGCAGTTCTTTTTTATTTAATTATCTATGATGATTGTTCTTATGTTTATTTTTTTCCAGAGAAATGTTTAGATAATTTTGGTGTTTCAGATATATATATTGTGGTGTTAAAAACCCAGACCACACAACAGACCCGAAGGTTTATTGCAGTTTAATGTGTGGCCGGATATATTGTGGTGTGAAAAATTGAGCTGTAAATTGAATTTTAAGTTCATATATTTAATCATAGATTACCTTGAATAATAGACTCTCTTGAATGATATCCTTAATTCAATAGAAAATTTGAATCAAGGTAGAGACAACTTGTACATGTCAGTCAAAGAACCCTGGTTTATGTCAAAATGTTGGAATCTTTATCAAAGATGGTTGATGTCAAAATGTTGGAATCTTTAATAAAGATGGTTGATGCCAAAATGTTCGAATACTTCTGCATGTCATAGTTAGTTGCCATAGAGCTAAGAATTAAAGCTCGCAGTTAGGTTCATATTCAATATGATTTATCCTGAAGTTATATGCCTGGTTATATTATATTAAAGATTACAGTGACGGAAATTTGCCTCGGCGAGCCATCTTCATCGATATTTCAGAGCAGTCTGATTCTCACATGGAAAAAGCTACGCACTTACTTCGGTGAGAGAAAACGTTCTAGAAGATTCGAACGGTCCCTATGGATGTTGCCGCCACTGGATTCCGGTCTAAATTGACTGGAACTGTCCCTGACGTCCAAACAAATGCCTTATACTTTGGGGTATTGCGGATGGTCTGGGTCTAAAGAAAAAAAGAAGATTCGAACAATGATATAAAATTTTTAAGAAATCGAAACGTGGAAAAAATGCGAGCCTTACGGTTTCTGCACAAAACAAAATGTGACGGAGGGGCATTTAATGGAGGAAATGTATGTTATGGGACTATGTTAGTTGTACAGTTTATGATTAGAGTTCTTCAAGTCAGAGAAACTGCATCACGTAAATAAATTGGGAGGAGAGAGTTTACGTTGTAGTCAAGTTCTGTGGGCAAGAATGCAAATGGGAAAAATAAGGTCATTTTACTTAGGGAGGTTGAAACTTATATATCATACATGTAAAAACAAATCTACAAAGGATTCGAAATTATTGATCAAGCAAAATATTATTGTATCACTATCTGTTAAGTCCGTTATATTATAGAGTGCATGAAATTGTAAGTTATAGTGAGTCACTGTTTTACATTTGATTTAGCTTTGATTTGCGCAACCACGCACTGATTTGCTTTCACCGTTGTTTCACACAAATTATTGCAATGCTAAATTTGCATGAAAATAATTTGTGTGCACAAAAATTGACATTTTATTAATTTCTGTACTCGTAGAATTGCCATAGTATTTACTTAAAAACATGTCCAAAATTTTATCACCCTGGACAAAAAATAGCCATGAATCTGTTCCCAGTTAAGTTTAGTAAATCAGTGACAAAAGTTTGTAAATCTGTTAAATAATTTTAGATTTGAAAACGGTCATGACAGAAAGATCGGCAGAAAAAATTCTTAGATAGGTGTAGTGAAAAAGTACAATTATATTAGCTGCAATGCCTGGAACTTAAAGTCGATATTTTATAGCTATCGCACTCTAACAATCACGTTTGAAAATAGTATTTTGGAATTAATAAAGTTATCTCAATTAAAATTATCTAAGTTTTATTAGCCAAATGCCTGAAATAATATAGTTTTTGTAAATGTGTTATTTTACTGATTATTCTGCTTATTTTATTGATTATTCCATAATCGGAACGTACTTTTTTCTATGTCTTGCAAAGTGTAGTAAACGTTTCGTAGTTGATACTGTCTGCCTGAGTAGCAGGTAGTGCATCATTTTACTCATTAAAAAGCTCATTAACTATCACAAAGCGACACACTACCATTTAACGAACTTTTATGCCATGGCTGATCGATTTAATTAGAGTAGGGTTTTATGACGCTAATCGATTCAACCAGGTAACAAAGCACCCGAAAACTACCACTGAGAATGGAGGCAATTAAAAGAGGCGGCAATCATAGTGACACCAGAGACATTGAGAACATTTAAAAATTTGACACTTATTGGGAGTTAGTTGAAATTTATGCAAGAATAGATAGATGCCCTGAAAAATTGTTAAGAGAAAAGTGCTAAGACAAAGAAAAAAAATTATTTCATAATTAGTACTTATTATGGTGCTTATGTCTTGTTCTGTGTGATCTATATAATGTTTTTATTTTGTTGGAAGTAGTTTCTATTAAACTTATTTAACGGCTGGTTCTGTTTGTGTGCATATTGTTTACATTAAAAATGTTTACTATCCTTATATTATAGTATATGAAAAGATTGCTGGTGGGGTCAAAAATACGACTTTTCGATTTTAGTAGATTCCCATGTTTCGAGTATCCTTAATTATGAATCAAACTTTTTATTTTTCAATTATGTCTGTGTGTCTGTCTGTATGTGCGTCTAAGGGTATGATAACTTTCGACAGAATTGAGAAAATGAAATGAAATTTTGCACGATTATTTCAATGGATAAACCTCAGAGGTCTATTCATTTTCGGGAACCTCGAACCAAAGAAAGACCCTCAATGTTTCAAAAACATTGTTTAGAAAATAAAAAACAAAATAAGATAACAAAAAATAGTTTTGCTACAAATTGTCTCAAAAATGGCCATTTTAATTGTAACTATTTAAAAACAAATGGCATCATTTACAGAACATTAACCATATTTCAGAACTCTTCTATTGAACTGTGTACGATACTGTTGCAACATATTGTCACGAATAGTGGGTGTATTTTCAGGTGACAAAGATGAGTTGGAATTTCGGAATAACTAACACTTTTATTTAAAACACCAATGAATATAAACAGGAGCAATATACAGCTAATTATTCTCAAGCTATCTTACAAGATCCCAAAACAACTGGGAGGCACACACAGTAATTCACAAAACAGACGATTAAATTCTCAAGACACTGACATATTTATTTACCATTCACTTTTAATCGCATCACGCCAACCCCTAACTGAACGATAACCCTCTTATATATATACTCTATGGAAAGTTCTGGAAAAAGCAAGTAACTCGTGAAATTCAACCACTCTACAAGTTTTTAGAACTCGTCAAAAGTCGCCACGGGGGTATTTCGTCAAATCTGTCCTCACGGAGAATCTGTCCTCACGGTCCTCATTTGTAGAGTTCCTATAACATAACCTGATCTATGGCAGCCATGCTGAGTGAAAGCGAGAAAATCCTTTTCGACTAGGATTAAGAACCAGGGTAGATCTTCAAACTGCCCCGGCCCGAAACAATAATTATCCATATATGCCATAGCCGAGAATTTTGTAATTCGTTTTAACCGGAATTAAAATAACAGTTGGTTTAATTTTAAACTTGAACCATATATAGAGGAAATTAACAAAATAATTTTATGTTCTCATAAATTTCATTTTTAACTTTTTCAAACATTAAATATTTTAAGCCCAGTAAAAATACCGTCCGAGATCGAATCTGTAAAAAAATTAACTGGGCCGACCTCTACTCTCTACAAATATTCCCCTGTCGATAGATGAAACTTCGAACACTAACATTCAATTTTGGCCATTTTTCGAGTTTAGTATAACGTCATTGATACGTAAAACAAAAGTATTTGTACATATTTCCTATTTCCGTATATATTTAGATCTTCATATTTTATAAACATTACGGCACTGAGGATAGAACAATTCGATTTTTATCAACTAGCATATATCTTCCTTTTGTCTTGCTAAATTACTCGTATTATGGAAAATCCCATACAAAAATTTTTTGACCTAAATTTTTATTTTATTATTTTCTTTTTATTCTTCCCATAAACAGTAACATAACCCTTTCTCATACCATGCAAAGCGTGGTAAATATTTCGCAGCTGATACTATCTGCCTGAGCAGCAGGTGGGCCCATCTTTCCCCTTATTAAAAAGCTCATTAACTGCCACAAAAGCGGCGACACGTGGCTAGTTAACGAACTTTTCTTACGCAAACGATCGATTTAATTAGTGGCACTTAGAGAAGAATTTTATGTCGCTAATCGATGCAGCCGGGTAGCTAACTGCCCGAAAAATACCCTCCCATTCCCTCAAGAATGGAGGCATTTAAAAGAGGTGGTAATCAATGATGTCGGAGCCATTGAGAAAATTTAAAAATCGGACACTTATTGGGGATCTAAAGTTTATGAAAGGCTATCAGTAAGGGATATGTGTGCTGAAAAATTGTTACTGGAAATGTGGCGGAAGGAGATTATTACATGTTGTAATTAGTTATTTTGTTAGTTTAAGGGTTTTAGTGTCGTGAGCTATGTGTGATCCATGTAATCTTTTGTTTTGTTAGAAGTAGCTGTTCTTTAATCTAATTACTTGTTGTCGTTGCTTTGTGTTACTTGCATGTTTCTGGAATAAATTAGTGTAAGTAAAATGCCAGTGTTTTGTGTTTGTGTTTGAGATCAATTTTTAGAGGTATTTTTGTGTTTTACACATTGGGCAATAAAACTTATGTGAAAAGTATTGAATCAACTCTTATCTATAAAGAAAACAGAGTGATATCATGATATCATATTTGTTTTACTTAGGAGTGGTATCATTTTGATTAATAAAAAAGGCAACCTGATATGTGCATCACATGACTTTCCCTACATAATGCAATGACTTCACTTCTTTCACTTCTTCGAGTGTTTGCTCTTTCTTTATATCCTGAAGAAGGAAACTCTTTTTGCGTCCGAAACAGGTTAGCACTTTTGCTAGTTTATTTAATATTGTGTTAATGTTAACGAAAATATTACTTTTAGATACTCATATGGTTTGACTATAGACCATAGGAGCACTTATAACGAGAGCTTAGATTTTCATTTTGACTAATGTACAATACATTAATTAAACAATAACTGTTGGAAGACCTGGAAATTTTTATTTTGTGAATAAAAAATAGAGATATGTTGAAATATCTCTTTTCGTAACACAAATTCAGTAAAAAGTAGTCCTCACAAGGAAACATTTTCAGAGATTTACCAAAAATTTTATTTTTACTTTCTCATAATATTAAATATAGTATGAAAAAAATATTTTCACAAATATTTTTGATTTCGATATTTTGATTCCAATATATTTTTTAGAACCTTCTGAACACGTTTTGACTAATTTTAGAGTGATGTCCGTCTGTCTGTGGTCGATTTCTTGTGTACACTATACTGCCACCAGTTATTAATGGGTTTTCACGAAACTTTATATCTAACTTTATCAACGAAAAATCTAAAATTAGATAGAATAGAATGGATAGAAATCTAGATAAAATTCTAGAATCCAAATATTTTTTTTTAATTCGAGTGAAAATTTCGAAATTATATATTTTTTTAACATGACAGCATAAGACAAAATTTGGCATAATTATGCACAAAAGGGGATAATTTATGGCTGAATGATAAAATGAATGAAACTTAACAGTTGAAAGCTCACTTAGCAGTTTCAATCATTTTAGTGAAAAATAGCCGCCATTCAATTTTTGTGTTTCTAACGTCATTAAATCCCCTCGGGGGAAGAGACATGTTACCCCCAAAAGGGTACATTGTCACATTTGGTATCAGTCGAAAAAAAATTTTAATCCCTTTAAGATGAGTGGTAACATTCCATAATTGGGATCATTTGGATCAACGATACATATTTATCACAATTGTGCTTGCAAAATTTACAAGAAAAAAAAAATCTAAGCTACTTAAAAATGGTTTCTGATATGAGAAAATTGATTTGAGCCACACTCAAGTTAATTTACCTATGAATTTAACGAAGCTTTCTACAGAACAATTTACTTTTATTACCCTTTATTAAAAAGGGAGTTTTGCACCTCCCAACAAGCTGTTTACTCAGTAAAACGTGAAATGTGTTCACCTGCAGACGTTTTCCCTGTGTAACACCTGCAACTTCGTTATGAATCAGTAGGAAGAATTTGACATGCAGATGTACCTATGGATATCCCGTTAGTTTGTTTCCGCGTTCGTATGCAAATGTCGAAATTAAATGCAAATACGGGCATAAGGTGTTTTAACGACAGCTACGAGTATAAATTTGCACTGATCCATAAATTTCAAACAATTTATTGACTAACCTTATCACCGATATATCGGTTTGCGATTAATGGTGAAATTCACTGCGTATAGATAAACATATTGCGATATTGTTACATTTTTTTCTTTGTACTTAGAATGAATAATATGCAAAGGTTCAAAAATCCGATTCTGATTTTTTATGGATTTACACGTCAAAATTTTTCAGGGGTATGTGTGTGATTGTCTGTCTGTAAGCACGATATTAAAAAAATAAATAAATAAAAACACTTGTTTCGATTACTTTAATTGATAAACATCAAAGACATATCAGTTTCCGGGGTTATAAGACTAAGAAAAAACAGGACAAATCAATTTTTTGAATTTTTATTTGAATCTAATAAAACGTCAGAAAAACGTCATTTTGTTACAAAACCAGCCATTTTATATAATTATTATTTAAAAGAAAAGATCATTATTTAGAGGGCAATAAAATGCACCGTTCTCGAGATATTTTATTTTTATTACAATGTATTTTTCCAATATGTCCATTTGAATATTGCAAATGTTTAAATTTTTCATCTGGAGAACCTGGAAGAGTCAGAGAATTCTAGTGATGTGTTTGGTTGGCAACTTGTCGTACCATTGCTATATATTATTCCTACTTTAAACCTCTTCAGTCCGATAAATGGTGACTCTCCTGAGCCATTAGATATTATCAGTCGAAGGATTAGTTAAAAGTAACCATGAAGACCCTTCTTGTGTGAGGTCTTTCAGTCTTTAAGTCCCCTATAAGCTGTAGCTTATGTTGCTTATACGTAAATACGGCCCTGATATTTTTAAACACTTCAGTTATAATGAATATGCGGATAATTATAATTCACTGGTAAGAAAACTGATATTTCAAGTAGTACTTTAGCTTTGTTTAATGTTTCATTATAAAAAATCTCATGTGAATATAAATATGGGTTGAGACGGTAAAAGGGAGGGGGAGGTCTAAAAGTCGTCTCTTTTTTTTCTGCGGATAATTATAATTTACTGATAGTAAAACGTATACTTCAAATAATGCTTTGGTCTTGTTTAATGTTTCATTATAAAAAAAAATTCTCATGTGAATATAAATGTGGGATGAGTTGGAAAAAGGCGAAGGGGGTCTACAAACCGTGTCCTTTTTTCTTTCCGTCCCAGTTCTAACTAACTTCTCTTCCGTAGAATATTTTGTTTGAAGAGCTCTCCAAACTTTTTATCCACCCTCACCTCTTTCCAAACTCCCAATATTTTGCAAACAGTTTTTTCTTAACAGTTTTTTTTTTACTCCTTGCTAAGCATATATCGGAAACACTTCCTCTCAATACGAGCATAAGTGTAAACATAGTATACTTTGGGTATTGAACCTCCCCCTATCTCGAGAACGGAAGTAAAGAAACGCTATTTCCGATTACACAAGAAATAAAAACAGGAGAGAGAGAGAGAGCGAGCACACAAAAAAACTGAGAGAGAGTTTACGGCCAATATCGAACGGAAATATACGCCGTCTCGTGTTATATGGATTTCGTTAGGGGATCATGGAAAGAATCAACGGGAATAGATTTGGAGGGAGAGGGGGGACTTTCAGGTAAGACACCTGAATTGATGAGGAGGATTGCCATATTGGCGAAGTTTTCAACTGACGCTGTTGAATTTTGATAAAATTGTAATAATAGAAATTTAAATGTAAAAAATCTGAATTATCCAACGTATGATTTTCTTTACTGATTAAATGAAAAAATTCAATATTATCGAAAGCATTTTGAATAATTTGACTCTCTTATGACTCTATCTCACTGAAAATTTAAAAGGCCAAATGTTGCTAACAATTAAAATAATTATACGAAATTTTATGGAAATCGTGTTATTCAATCGAGGAATATTGAGATCAAGTGAAGAAAGTAAACGTTCTAATATCTCGAGAACAGTTCGTAGAGCAAATTCACTTTTAAGAACCTACTCATTTGATAATAGTGATCATATTCAATTTATCGCAATGTTTTACCATTTTAAATTAAAAACTATGTGACCCCAGGGGTTGGGATTTTTTTTTCTAATTTAGCAACCAATGTGTTTTAACATAAAAAAAAAACTACTTATAAAATAGTTATTTTTTAAACATTTTAGTATAATCATTTTTATAACATTTGTTCATTCTCTTTAAAAATAAGCACTCCTATTATGTGTCACCGATTGAAATATACGTGCAAAATTTCATTTGAATCATTTCATTTGTTTGCGAGATATCGTACTCACACACAGACATCATTAAAAAATGGTTAATTTGTACCCATGGCTGCCTATTTCGTTCAAATACATCAAATTCCGTGATGCCATATTTTTTATTTTATATATATACAGCTAAATATGTAAACTCTAGCAAATTCCCGCTGAGCATAGATAATACTACAATATGCATATTAAACCATTTTAACCTTTTGATTTCCGAGCAAATTTTACGAGAATAAATTCTTTTTCCGCTAATTCTAGCATCAAACCGACAAAATATAAGAAAGAAGGTGTAAACTTTTATCTTATAACATTCTATCATTGATTGAAAAGTTGTTCATATGATCCCATTATGCAAAATCATAACTTTGATCAAGTAATGATGAATGCGAAAATGATATTAATAAATTGGTCACAGTAAGTGTGACTTTCTTTAGAAATGACCTGTGTTAAAAAGTGCAGTCTCATTGCCATTCAAATTATACAACTCTTTGGCGAGATCCCTGGAAATTGGCAACCCTACATACAGAGCAGGTGGTGCACAAAAGCCAGGTAATGGGAGATCCCTCCGTTTCATTCTTGGCAATTTTGGTGTTGCACGACTCATGGGAAAGTTGGTCCCTTCCTTGCCGACGCAAAAAAAGATGGAGGAAGTTAGCAAAAGACAACTCAAAACTATTGTTTTGGGAGTCTTACTGGGAATTAAAATTTAAAAGGCAGTTTTCTTCCCCATCTGTTTGCTTTCTACCCTTTTTTCCTTCAGAATGTGTAATTTTGAAGAACACGCGAAAATTTGAAAGACCTGATATTATAGTAGCATGTCTTAGCTTCTGGTGTTGTTGTTGAAACCCAGACCGTCCGACCTACCAGAAAGGTGTAAGGTAACTGTTAGGACGGTCGGGAAGTTTAGCTTCTGGTGTGTAAAATTTGTATTTACTTTATCAATCTCCGGATTATTAAACGAAAAGTATGTGGTGGAGAACTAATATTTTTCTAGTTGTTAGGATTGGGGGGAGGGGGAGTGATGAAGATGAACAGTAATGAATGAAACTTAGAAACTTCCGAAATATGACCTCAGTTGTCAAACATCATACACAACGTTTTTCAAAATGGCAAATAAAGAAACCAATATTCTACTACTTAATTACGAAATTACACTGTAAAACATTCTGCAACTTTTGCTCATTTTTTTCAGCTGCTTGATAATTTCGGCAAACTGTCAGAAAAGCTGTATTTACAGGCGTTCGTAAAAATTCCAGCTTTATCTCTGAAATATTCAGCTAATTATCGTCTGCCAAAGCGTTATTTTTGTATATATATATATATATATATATATATATATATTGCAACATATTATACATATATATATATATATATATAATATATTATCATAACTCCCCCTTACCGACAGCTGATTTCCCTGAAACTTTCAGTAACATGCTGGCAAATGTTTTACAGTGTGATAAAAACTCACGTTCTAAATTATAGTCTAAACTCCCGGGTCTCAACAAAGTTGCATTTGTTTCTCCATTATTATTATTTCTGTAATTATTTATCATTTAATAACATATTATTACTATTAGTAATATATTAATAAAGTTATTGACAATACCGATCTCCTAATTACAATTCAATTGACTAGCATAACGGTGAAACGGTGCATACCAGCCGAATAAACATATCCAACCCTTTGCAATTATTCTACTCTTACATAACCTCCTTCAAAGTTTGTCTTTCACTGAAAAAGATACGAAGAGATTGTTTATTTAATGCTCCATTGACCTGAGGAATTCGCGTGGAATCGAACAGGGAAAAGTCCGTAATAGAATTACTAAACTGCGAGCTTCAACAAAACGAGGAGAATTTGCTGTTGCAAACGAGGAGAAATTATGTTGCTGCCAAAAGAGGCAATAAATACTCTTTTAAGGAGGAAATAATTGTATGAAAATAGTAAGAAACATGCTATTTAAAAAAAAATACCAAATATTTCAAAATGTAAACATTGTTAACTTTTAACATATTGTGTAAAGGTAAACATTGTGAGTTTAAACATTGTTAGTTAAGAAAATTGCCGGAATTATTTGTAATGTTAAAGAAGATAACTTTAAATTAAATTAATACAAATTTAAATTAGCTCGTTAAATTAAATTATCACAACTTTAAAACCAGTTGAGCTAGTTTTTTTTAGTTAATTGAAATATTTTAAACCGGCTCCAAATCAGTTTTATTAAATGTTGGATGAAATGTATCTTCCCCCTCCTTTATATAAACACTAAGCGCCTACAAAACCCAAATTAAAACTAGCATCTATAGCGTTAATTTTAAATAAACAGTCTTTTAACTATCTTCAATGACCAGCTTCAAAATTTCTGTTATTAATCACTAAACTCAAAACTAGGCTATAATAACGTGCATTCTAAGTTTATTACCATTTAAAAATTATAATAATTTCGACAATGAGGAATTAAAACTATAAAAGCTAAAATTGTGAAACTCTGATAGCAGAGAAGTACACTTTAGTTATATAGTTTAGTTTTTTTCACATTGTGGTTATAAATTAAAAAGAGAAGTATATGAAAGCTAGGTAATTTAACAAGAGAATGAAATAGGTGAAATTCAATAAAATATACATTATAGATATTACACGAACATTAAGGAAATACTATTACATGACTAGACCTAAGCACGAACATCAAATAGATAATGGAATTGCTAGAAGCCCAAATATGAAGTTCAATGAGCGAAGTATTAATGGATAGGTCGAATTAATGATTAGTAAAAGTTAAGTATATTTAATAACATATTTAAAGCTCTCGTAAAAATTCATCACTGAAAGCAATATACCTCCGTGACGAACTAAAGTTTACTGATCGATATATAATCGTATAAATACCAGAAATAAAATAAAATAAAATAGAATAAAATTTAAAAAATTGTGCTCATTTGCATGCCCAGATTTTAGCGCGTGACTCTCTCAAATCCCGAGGAAGAGGCAGAGCCGTCTGTGACCCAGTAACACGAGGTGTGCTCCGCGGAACATCTTTCTGGGGAAAGAAGAAAAAAGGATCGGCGTCACTGTCCTGAATCCTTCTAGCCGCGTGTGCCATGATGGATCCTTCACATCCCTGCTCTCTGCATCCCCCGGTGTGATACGGTAATTCAGGGAGGGGAGAAGGGGGGCTGTATTGCCATTGCGGAATAAAATGGGGGGAAATGTGTGGTTTTCGCGTCATTTCCTGTTTCCGATATTTTAGTTTTCGTTTTCGATTGAGTTCATGTTGAATGTTGAGATGGCGGGTAAAAGTTATTCTTTGCATTAGAAAGTTTGGGATGTGTGTCCTGATTTATATTTTTACGTTTCTTTTACTTTTGCTGAAATACATTGCATAGGAAACGTAAAGTGAAAGTACCGTACTGGGGTCAAAATCCTGAATCAGATTTGGATGAATTTGCAAGTTTAAGCTTTCTTTGAATCGAAAGATTATAAAATGGTACATGTTTCTTTTTTTTTTTTTTATTCTAATACTCATTATGATATGAACCTAAATGATGTATGGGGGGAAATGGACCTAATGGAAATGGACCTAAATGATGTATGGAACATAAATGTTTGAAAAAGTCAACTATTTTCTGAATGATGTCTGTCTGTGAATATGAACATAATATTTCAGAAACAAATTATGCGATTGAGATGACGTTTAGTATGACTATTTTAATCGATAAGTGATTGACCGAGATTTGTTGATTTTCGAAAAAGTCAAACTAGGATAATCCCTTAATTTTTCACACACTTTTTCGAAAAATTATGAAAATATTACAAAAATTATATTAAGAATTGTTACATAAATAGCCGTCTGTCATTTAATTTTTTTTTATTATTATTCAAAATCAAATAACACCATTTATAGATGCTGACATGCGCTATTTTTTTAGATAATATGCGATAATATTTTCCGAAAAGGAAAAATTGATTTTAAAAAATGAAATACCGTCATTATTATCAAATAAGCGGATTTTTGGTAAATATCATACCAGGAATGGAATTATTTAGAAGTTATTGCAAGTCGTTCTCGAGATATATAAAAATTTTAGTTCTATATCTCTCAAAAGGATAAAGGGAAATTCCTGAAATTTAGTATGCTTAATTTAATCGGAAATTACAAGCATTTTTATTTCCAGTAAGATCTAGGCGTAAGAACGCTCTAATTTTGCAATCGTTTTCTCATTTTAATTTCCAGGGAAATCTAGGTGTAAGAAAACTATAATTGTGTTAGCGTTTTCTTGTGTTAATTTCCAGCTAAATGTAGGCATAAGAAAACTCTTATTTTGTAATCGTTCTTTAACAATATTGAAACTTGTTCATTGGTAGAGAAAGCTATGTGTTGGACACATCAGATGTTTTACTTTTCTTGCATTACATAGTAAATGTATAGGAAAGCATAGTAACGACTAACGAGGACGAAAATTTGAAAGCACATTTTCGACGAATTTGCACGTGTTGGATATTTTAGAACACAAAGCAAATATTTTTTACGTAATGTCCGTGCGTTTGATCCTGTAATTGTAATTTACAATTTATAATCTAATCTCTGAAATACGAACCATCATATTTTCATGTAATTTTGAAATTATGTGGCTTTTGGACGAAAAAAAAACACGTTTTTTTTTTCTTTCCCCCCCCCCCCCCTCCAAAATGGTCCTAATGACAGAAAACACATCGTTTCTTGTTTTATATGCTATCTTTGATAGAAAAACAAGTGCAGAAACTCTCGCCGTGCTGGTATAATCCACTCTCAAAATATCTCTTTAATTTTACTCTTAACGCGTTGGTGCTTATACAAAGCATAAAGTCACAAATTTGGAAGTAAAATTAATGAAAACAAAAAATTAAATTAATTTAGATGTATACATGTAACTAAACAATATATATACTTGATATATCTAGAAGACGTGTTGAAATAAGGTTAAATTTGATTCGTTATTCAGTTTTTTAAATGCATGACAGGGGTACGTAATGTGACGCATGAATATCAAGGGGTTCGTGACCTTTAAAAAATACTGAATCTCTAATGTTTAGGATCAGCGCTGGATTTATCGTACACATGTAAATTCTGCAACTCATAAAGGACAGTAATGTTAAAAAAGTGTTATTATCATTATTTACATAACCCCCTGAATAGTTTCTTTCCCCCGCGCACCCCTTTCAATTTCTCCAGCATCCCCGTGCTCTCGCAGACTTAGACAATCCCCCTCTTCTGCATCCGTCGCTGCTGCTGCTCCATATGGTCTCAGTGGCTGTGTTCCAGCGGGGAACGAGACCATCTGTTCGAATAAGAATAAGGCAAAGGAGGCATGGGAACGCACACAGTACTCTACTCCAGTGACTTCGACACACACTCACGCAAGGAGTGGGGTCAGGGGCGGATGCAGGCAGCCCCATGGGAGAACGTTGTCCCTTACTGGAGAACAACCCCTGCGTGGAGAATTTAATAAGAATGATATGGATGGATGTCTGTCAGTGGAACATTTTTTTTTCCGTTTAAGAATTAAACTTTTCTGCATTGTGTGCATTTTTTATGCATAACGAATGGGTTATTTGTTTTCACCGCAAGGGAATACAAATCAGTTAGAGTTTAGCGGCCTGCACAGACATGGGTGGGGGTACACTGGGTTTCCATGATGGTTTAATGAATCCTAATTAATTTTCTTAAACTTTTACAAATTATTGTTACTATTATAAAAAATGTAATCAAATCTCTAAGTCATAAACTTTTGGAATTTTTTCAATTACTTTTATTTATTAAATTTTTGAAGGTCTGGAACTTTCACGAAAACATATTCTCATCTCGATTCTGTGAAAATATTATACACCAGTTTGAATAGCATGTATTGGATGGATTTGATCTGCTTACATTTTATATAATGTGTTATGCAAAATGTATTAGAAAATGCAAAAATTCTTTTGAAATAAAAGTAGAAATTATTTAATAGAACTTGTTTCTTATTTGTTTTAAAATGAGTTTTCTATTATCATTATTACGATTTATATCTTCGATTAATCGTTAATTAAGAATTTTCACCCATAAACCATTAATTAATCTTTGTTTCTTTATGCAGAATATAATAGTGTTAATTAATTTTAATGTAGCTATAATGTAAATTTCAGTTATAATGTAAAATGCAATAGTAATGTAAAATATAGAATATCGGAGTAATAATATGTTAAGTCTTAGATTAATATATGAGCTAGAAATGACAAATTGCCTTCAACCGGATTAGGAACCCAACTTCATGGAATACCCCTAGAATACTATTAAATATTAATCAGCATGACTAGTTAACGATTAGATTTTTAGAATTTGCATATGAATACCTCAATGTAAAATACGAATATAAAAATTATGAATGTTTAATAAAATAGTTTTCCTCTAACTTTAAAAAAAAAAATTCTGAATATGCCCCTGACAAAGTTTCTCACAAGGAGGACCAGAAATAACCCCCTTAAATAATAAATTAACATCCTCAAATGAATTGATAATATTGATGAAAAATACTCAGTAAATTCCTTGCCGAAATGTAACGTTAAAATTCATATGGATTCAGCTATATCAAACATGGATTCAGTTATATCAACAAAATTAAAAAATATATTAGAGAATATTTAGACATTTTTTCTGGGGGTGTTAACCAAACATATTTATCGGATATATAAACAACTATTATAGGGTTATGTTTATCGGGAGTTTTTACCTGCCAACTTTCTTTTCCCTCCTCGTGACAATATGGCCCTACCCCTGGATCAACCCGACGGATGTTGCTCCGCGTGAGAAAGCTGTCCCCTGGATCCAAAACGGAGAAAAGAATGGTAACTGTGGAGAAGCTTGCGTGTGGTTTTGTTAGCATAGAAGCCAGCTTACACGATTCTGTCTACTTTTCGCAAAGCAAACATATCCGATCATAAAATCCAAGACGTAAATAAACAGTGCTGGCATAAAATTTTAATACATATAACACACACACACACAGTATAAATAACTACCTAAGGTACTCAATATTTCTCATGATTTAGATAGTCATATAAAAACATTAGAAATCATATTTTTATTAAAATTTTTAAAAGTTTATTTACATAAAAAGGGTAAATAAAAAATGACTCGTATATAATGTTATGGTTTAAGTGACGGTATGAGTGAAGTTGTCAGTTTCAGTCACTGATGTTATATATTTTGATTAGCTTTAGCACACACCACCACGCGTTGACTAATGTTTCTTATTTATTTTATTATTTTATGGCATGTTATGAAAATGATCAGTTCAACTTTGTGCGTATAAATGCACAAAGAGAAAATGTTTGTATTTCTAGTTTTTTAGAGAATTGGCATTGTTATATTAATTTTAAAATGTGGGTAAGTATATTTTAAATATAACAGCACCCTATAAAACTCTGCAAAATCGAGAAAAAAATACTGTGTGTAAGCCTGCTATCAATTGAACTTAAAAATTTTGAAAAAATATGTAAATTGGTTTGTGCCATGCGCGAGTGACAGACAGAAAGAAGTTTTCAAACTCCTGTGTTGTTGTACGGTTGGTGTAGGTAATGAAACTTAAATACTACTTACGGACTATTTTCTGCACATAGCCTCATTGCCTGAATGAAAATTTTATCGAAATCGGCCATGTAGTTCCGGCAAACTTCTCTTAGAAACGTCATATATTAGATGAATGCAAATATGTTAGATGAATATTCATATATTGGATGAATGTGACATTTTAGATGAATATTTATTTTTTAAATAAACATGAATATTTTTCGATATTATCTACAAAATATTTTTTTTAAGTCAATGTGCTTAACTATATTTAGTTAGTTTGTCTTATATGCAATTTTACTAAAGATATTAAAACAAATCAAACTCTCTCTCTGTGAGTAAATCAGCTTACAGACTTCTGTGATTTTAGAAAATATTTGACGATTTGCTGTCATTCAAAATTTTTCCCGTTTACAAAATCTTTCAATTTCGACGTTGTTTTGAATGTGTAATTCTAACTGTAATTCAATCCGACTAAATTAATGCAACTTATTCCATTGATTCTAAATTGCCAAAATGGTTTATTTCTATTAAGACAATAAATAATCTGTTGGTTACATCAAATATATGCATATTGTATATGTCAGATATTAACAGGTCTGCATTCAACCAGTTGTAAGAAATCTATATAAACGAATCAGAGAAATGCAATCCGCTAAAAAATTAATTGCATTCCTAACTCTAGCAAGAACGATAATGTGGAACAAATTCATCAGAATTTACTTTAATCATCATCCATCTTTATCACTCCTTATGAATACTTGCATCACCTCTCTCGCCCATTCCACTTGCATGTACGTGCTTCTTATTTCCAGAACATGCTTAGGTGTTTTAATGTATTCATCTTTGACAAGGACTTTCGTTGGCGATCCGCCTAATTCAGCCTACTCGGGCGTCCAATTATGCAACAATTGCAATGAAACGTATAGGAATTCCCTTTGCCAAAGCAGCCCAACAGATTGAGCTTTATATTTTCAATACCGGGAGTAAATGAAAAACAGTTAATACGGTATTATATAATTGAATATGAACATTCGAAGCCACAATGAAATAAAAAACTTAAACTATTACCCTTTTGCTTATGGGTGGGAATGCGTCAATCCCAAACGAAGAACCTCTAAAAAAGACAGGTATTTGACATACCCTATTCTAAACAGTTCGATCCCCCTTTGCAGACATTGGCGTCCATGGATGTCAAATACCTGTCTTTTTTTAGAGGTTCTTCGTTTGGGATTGACGCTATCCCACCCGTAAGCAAAAAGTTAAAATAATAATAACGTTAGCATCTATCTGGACCCATAAAAAAGAATTACAGCTTCGAAAATGAAACAAACCAAAAAAATACACCATGCAAAGAAAACTTATTGAATAAAGCAGGTAAATCATATTAAAAAAAAAAAAAAAAGAGAGAGAGAAAAAGCAACCCTGAATTATATAGAATAAAAATCTAAAATAATAAAAAAAAAATTAGCAAATTAATTATTGTCGAATGAAGGAATTGATTTTTAAGCATATTATCGAAGTAAGTTTGTTATATGTTAAGAAAAAAAAATGATTATAAACGTAATATTTAACTAATAGAGATAAAATTTTAGAAAATATTTTCTGTTCTCTAGTACAAAAGATAACGAAGTGAATTAAAAGTATTCAGTAAATGATGAAATGGTGAAGCGGCTCTCAATAAAGAACAGAGAAAGATAGTAAAAATTTCAATCTATCAATTTAATAAATATCAAATCAATACTGGCATTTATCTACCGACAAAATGTGACCGAAATATCGGTTTTAGGGCTTCTGGTATTAAATGCCCTAATGAAATTTTTTAAAGGTTCGACTGCATTCCCAAGTGGTGGATTTACCAATAGGCAAAGAAGAGTTAGTTGTTAAAGGTGGATATGATGGAAATTTTATAATTTATGTACATAAGCTTGTGGCATGTTTTTGACAATTTTGTGTCGTGTATGTAAATTTTCTCGGTCCGAGAGCAAAATATTTCGAAACAAAAATCGATATTGGTAAAATTTATAAGCAGATATGGATAAAAAAATTTCTTACGTGAAAAAATGTATTTGAAAAACATGCAATGCTTTAACTAAACCGGATAATGCATCGTTCTAAAATGAGCGTCATCCAATTTCTAATGAAAAATTATATATAAAATGATTATTTTGTATTTTTGGTTGTCGTTTTTTATTAATAAAACGTTCGAAAATTTGGGGCTTTTCGAATGCTTGTTCACGTTTAACAAAACAGTCTGTGCGTGCACTGTTCAATCAGACTTCCGAAAGCCTTCAACGCTTCTGCGCATGACGGAAAAATGCTTCGCTATAATGTTCTGTTTTATTCCTACCCGAAGGTGTAAGGCACATTCAACATTATACCACCTCTTAGCTCTTTATCTTTATCTGGGGGGGGGGGGGGGCAATGCACTTGAAATTATGATGCAAAGACGGGGTTGTTACGCTATATATTAAATAATATTAATATATAAGTATAAATATATCTTTTATTTACTTTGAAAATACTGAATTTTTTGTGATGATGCAATTGTGTTTAGTACCACTTTAAGACGAAAATGAAATAAAAATTTCAAACAATCATTTGACTTTTACAACTAAATAATATGACGGCAGATATTTAGTAATAAATGCGTATCATACTTCAATACTATCAACATCTTACAATTCATATAAATATTTCAGCCACAACCAAATTCTTTCACACAACTAATCAATTTTAATTTTGAGCCTTCATTTCAGGCACCTTTGAGTTGAGACACCGACTTTGTTTCAATCTAACATTTATCTTGGGACACAGTGTGGAATGTTCCTTAATTAGAAGCGAAGCGATAAATGTAATTACGGTTGTCAACGAAAATAAATCCTAATGCTATGCGATCATTTTAACACCCCCCCCCCCCCGCCTAATCAGTAGCAAATATTGAAAGATTCCCGGCTGTGTAACGTGTTTATAATTACTATATTTCTAAAACTCTTCTTGGTGTGGTATTTAAGGGATGCTTAATCCGTTTTGAGTGTACCTGAATATTGCATGGGGTAAGTTATACAGGGTATCGAGGAAAGTCGTGTATCAGGCAAAGAAATGGCTGGAGAAGGAGAAGTATTAAAATTATCGTATATGTTTTACGCAGGCGTATAGGAAACTTCAATGGCGCTTCACAATGAGACAGCTTTCGGGAGGGTTGACTCCTTTTTAGCGGGAGTACGGGGGACTATTTCGCTTCCTGTTAGAGATAGGAGGGGGGGGGGGGTAGTTAATTACAAAGTTATAGAACGTTGCAAAATTAGTATAAAGCATCTTTGCTTTAAAAAAAAAAAAAAAAAAAAAGGAAACTCTGAAAATAAATGTATACAATCTAACACACACACACACCCTCCCCGAAATGGAACATTTAGACAATGCAGCAGAATAAAATTGACTTTTTTATACACAAAATACAAAATGTTTTCCTACATACTTGCACGCGTGTAATATGTCTCCTCGTGTTCTCTAATGGTTCTACTTTTACTCTTTTATGTGCAAATTAACAAAATTTTCTCTTTTAAAATTGTTGTTAAGACAGTTATTTTCATCTTTTGAACGAAAATGTTCAGTACTCCTTTTGCAACATTCTACAACTTTGTAATTAACTTTTTTCCCTGTCTCTAACAGGAAGCAAGGTAGCCCCCCCCCCCCCGTACCCCGCAAAAGAAGGGATCGTCAACCCACTAAGATTGCCCAACCGTGTAGCACCATTGGAGTTTTCTGTATAACTGTACGAAAATTCTAATACTTCGAGTTATTTGCTTGATCCTTCATTTTTCTTGACACCTTGTATATGAAAATATCGAAAATACTTCGTTAAGACAATATTTAAAGATATCAATCAGTTTTGAAGTCAAGAAAAAACTTCCGTCAAGATAATTGAGACAGCAGTCGCTCCAGCAAAGGACATACTTCTTTTAGTTTTTATATATGTATCTTTTATTAACGTCACGTGGACTCTGTTACTTCGTTCAGCATAATTGATGGGCTCGTTCTTAGGTCTCAGAGCAGGTTGAGGGCTAAAACTCGGCACACAGTTTTATTTCGCTGAACATTTTCATTTATAAATTTTTCACGTCGTTACGTCATTTACGTACGATGTTTTTGCCGTTTTCATACATTTTCTTTGCAAATTACTGTTCAGTGTCTTGAAATGAAATGTTTCCCTGTTCCTAATGCGTCGATGCATGTATAATGTTACATAGGTTTCAACGGAAATTGCGTCAGAAAGGAAAAATAGAAAATAAATTATGAGAAAAAACAAGTTTTTCAATGTTCTCCCCTACACAACAGTGGCGCACGTAAAGTGGAAAATGAATTTAAATCACAGACGAAATTGAACCTAATTGAGGGTGTGTGTATACGTGCGTTCAATTCAAAACAGCACTATACAAAGCTTATCATTATCTAAAATTGATAATGTAAAATTGTCGAAAATATTTCATCTGTCTACACCCTTCGTCAATTTCGCATAATATCAACTTTGGATAATGCAAGATTTATGCAGTCTTGAATTCAATTTGCCTACACCCTCAATTTGGTTCAATTTCGCGTGTGATTAAAATTTATTTTCTATTTTTCCATGCGCCACTGTTGTGTGAGGAAGTTAATAAACTTTTTTTTTTCTCATAATTTATTTTTATCACTTTGATCACTTGCTTCAATTTTATCATTCAGATCATTTACAAGAAAAGCAAAAAGCAGCAACGAGGTATTACTCCGATTTTCTTATTCTATCTAAAAGTATTTTCCACGGGCAGAAGTATCTGTCGAGCCGTTTTTTAAAGAGCGCTTTCCATTCCGTTAATGGCCACCTACAATGGTCGCCACCCAGGTGTAGCGGGCTCTTCATTCGGCATTCTGGAGCTCTTTCCAGTGCTCGATATTATCTAATCCTTTCATCCATGGTGTCGCTCGTTTCCCTTTCCTGTCTGCCCCGATCCTCTGTGTTCGGCTCGCAAAAGAAGACCCCGCAAACTCAGTGGTCTGGAAAACATTAAGTCGGTGCGAGCCAAAAGAATCTGCGTCAGGTGGCAGGTTTCGGGGTGTGTATATGTAAACATGAGAGGACTGGGTGATTAACCTGGACATACAAGTCCTTAAAGTATCTTGATCCAAGTCCACCTTAGCCGGGAATTTAGCCCCGATTCTTCAACTCGATGTTACCCAAGGGTCGGGAACCCCTTTCTCAAACAGAAAATGTAAATCAAGGGCAATGATTTAAGTTCTGAGATACTTTTAATGCTGCCGTTTTCAAAATATCATATATTGGAAGGACAACAGCATGAAAGGGCAACGGGAAATCGCCAACTGAGCAGTGCCAGAGTTTCCGTAGCGGCCAACGCGTGATAGATGCAAAAGCGTCTAGAGGGCCAAGCAACCCATGCAACCGTTTGGGGCCTTATGTTTGCAGAGGGCCTCAACAATTTATGCATTATTTTTTATTGGACTTATTTTGAATTTTTTTTTTTTAGAAACTCAACAATGCATTATACAATTTTATATAATTCTACATTTTATTATTAGACATTTGGGTATTAGTTTATAATATTCTTTACAACGTTTTAAATGCAGCCTCTTTATCGACATGTAATTGAGCATATTGAGATCCTGATACTATAATTCCATGGTGTGCTTTGTTATATAACCAATGTTGAATTATCCATTGGGACAAGGTAGTTTCAAACCTTTAAGTATTTTATATCGTGCAAAGACCTCCAAAATGTTGTTGATCACTGGACCCAAAATGCTATTCCTGAACCTGAAATGAAAAGGCTAACATATACGTTGGTCTTTTAATGAATCCATATTTTTTTAACTTGTAAAAAATAACATAATTAAGTTGTCGGATAATTAATATTTCGGAGTACTACCTTTCGGATGTGTGACGTTTTACTGTATTTATTGTTCAGATGCGGGCTTTTATGAAAGTTCGCTTGGGGTCTCAGAAAACCTCTGGGCGCTACTGGATAGAAGAGTATCATAATGTTCATCTAAAGACGCCTCCAGATCAAAGCATTTGATATTGACTTATGTATTCCCTTCCCAGTACATAGAAGTACTAGGACATGTAAACTCTTAGTACGTATCCTCCCTCTAGTGCTCGCCTTCCAATGCGTTTTGCCGAATCCTCATGAGGCTGCTGTTGCGTTGCAGATTAGGCGTACGAGTTGTAAGACTGACTTTGTGGGAAATGTGTTGCAAATCACGTAGCCGGTGATGAAAATGCAGGAAATTTTCAAATGCTACTATCTTCTAAAAATGTTCAACTACATCCTGGTACCATCTTATTAAGAGTACAGAATCTGCATTTTTGCAATACATATATGATTTTAAGAAAGTCGAGTAATTGGAAATAAAGAACGAAGGTACTTCGTGCTCGTCTGAGGTCACTAATGTAGTAAAAATACAAAATCATCATCTTGGAATTGCTGAAATTAGATCCTGCAACCAAAGCATATAGGTGAACATTACAGCATTGGACTAAAGATGTATCCAGCATGAGTACTCGCCGCAGACTAATGACAACTCCACATAATTTTTTCAATATTGCTATGTAATTTTCATCCCTAATTATATATGGTAACTGGTTATCGCAGAAACCTAGTTTCGTTTTAATTTCAAAACTTTGATGCAAGAGAATTTTTTTTCTACAATTTCTATTTGTAGAAATCTTTAACGATGCGATTTCTAGAGTTGATGCAAAATATAAATTTATCGTGAAATGTATCATTATGTATCACTGTGTACGATGCTAATTTGATAATTTCCATTTTATAGAATAATCATATTTTATATGAATAATTTTAAACCAAATATTGTTCCGGAGACACAGATTAGCAACCCCTGCTGTAACCACTGATTCGACCAAGCTTGTTAACTACATTCTGATAATGCTCTAGAAATTACACAACCCGAGTTTTCAAAATGATTACAGCTCATGCCAACAAAATATGATGATGTACAGCAAAGACATTTTATATCCTTTTCTATCTTGCTTCATGCAATAGGACTATTTTCAGGAATACAAGATATATATCCAATTATATATATAGAATGCATCTGTGCACGAGTGGATAACAGCCCTGATGAGTGAATATTTTAAGCTTCAGATAGTTTTGTAGATTTGCGCCAATTTCGCTTGCATCTATATATTTTTTTAAATCATTTATGTCGCCTATCGTTCAGTATGTGTCGTACAGGTTGCATTGTGAACATATCGTGCACTATGTGTTATGCTGGTTGTGTTGTAGATATATCGTTCATTATTTGTTGTACTACACATCGTCCATTATGTGTTTTACGTCCAATATGTGTTGTACATCCAGTATATGTTGAACGCCCAGTGTGTTGTACATTCAGTATATATTGTACGTCCAGTATATATTGTACGTCCAGTATATGCTGTACGTCCAGTATATATGTCCAGTATGTACGTCCAGTATGAGTTGTACATCCAATATATGTTGTACCTGTACCTCCAGTATGTGTTATGCATCTAGTATATGTTGTACGTCCGGTATGTGTTGTACATCCAACCATCAGTATATGTTGTACGTCCAGTATAAGCTGTACGTCTGGTATGTGTTGCACATTCAGTATGTGTTGCACATTCAGTATGTGTTGTACACTCAGTATATGTTGTACGTTTAGTGTTTATTGTGTGTGTGTGTGCCAGACTCCCATTTAGCAAGAGAGATGCTATATAATACAACGCTATTTTTAGAATTATTGGACAAACGGGGGATGCAAAATATTCACTGAACAGTTATAGTTTTATATTTCGCCTTAAAGTAGTCTGGCAATAAGGGAAAACAGTTTTGTAAAAAAATACTCGGTTCGATTCGATTCCTAATTTTGTGTTTTTAAATTGATGAATTATAATGTTGTCAAATGTAAATCTTGTAAATCTTTCGAAAACTGAATTTTAAATCTTGACTTATTTACAATAATACTTCCCTTATACCCATAGCATTAGACGCAGATTAAACGACTGCTTAAATATCATTTCTGTGACAACAATAAAGCACTTTTTTAATAATTCAAATCAAATTCTGCAAATGGTAACAAATACACTTCGTTTATAATCCTATTATTGCAATAATTGTTAACTTTAATCTGGATTTACTTATGACCAAGGAAAAAAATGTGTCAGTTCTTGATTTCTTTGTTACATAATACCTTACCTTCTCTCTTGGGATTACATTCTAGCTGAAAAATACATTTTCCTTTGCAACGGAAAGTTTTTGAACCATTACCAAAATCGCACTCAAACCGCACATAAAACAACCGTGAGTACTTCCAATATCGGGAAAGCAGCCATGCGGAACTGTGCTCTGTAGAATGAACAACCTTCGGATACAGGAACAATCCCTTCCTACTTAGCTCCTGGAACATTAAAAGCGGAAAAGCGGATTAGGTCTTGTAATGGAAGGTTTTATCGAATCCCATAAATCGTTCTCCTAGCAATTTTCGGCCGGTTTAGAATCTCATATCGGATCTAGAGTTTGGAATGATGTGCTGGTGTATATATTATTGACGTTCAACAAGACTTGAAAATGGCTGTGGGTTTTATGTGTTCTGTATAGTAATTCGTTAATTATAGCAAAACTACAAAATTTAAATAGCGCTGCTCGGGATTAAAAGTAGAAATTCATTTTGTTCAACGTATTATTATCATTCTAAATACATATATTTTATAACCATATTCAGAATACAGATCTTACAGTGTTTAGAAATATTTTTTAATTAATATATAAGTATTACTTTAAATGTTTTATTCTGAGGCACATTCTGAAATGCAAATATTCGTAAACGTGTTACTTTTGTATAACTATTTATTCTATTTATATGATTTAAAATCCATATGTCATTATAAATTAGGTGTTTTACATTTACGCAGTAAACTGAATGGTTTGATTATCGCTATCCCTAAAATAACAAAATTTCAATAACAGCGAACTATGAATTAAATTCCAAATGACGTTGACGTATATTTTACACTTAGGGGGAAAACCGTGCAATTATCCCATCTTACATTTACGCAATAAACTGAATGGTGTGATTATCGCTATCCCTAAAATAACAAAATTTCAATAACAGCGAATTAAATTCCAAACGACGTTGATGTATGTTTTACACTTAGGGGGAAAACCGTGCAATTATCCCATCTGAGAACTATTATGTATAGCCTCCCAAAACTCCACTACGTACTTTATATTGCTCGGTGTAGTCAGTATACCAAATTTGATTCAATTAGGATAACGGTGGAAATTTATATAACCGAAAATACATATATATATACAGACAGACACACAAACTTCTAGAATTAAAATAGATAAATTTGAAATGCAGACATCAAAATTTCATCTTTGATGCATTCATCATAGTCATCTTTGATGCATTCATCATAGTCATCTTTGATGCATTCATCATAGTCATCTTTGATGTTTCATCTTTGCATCATCTTTGATGTTTCATCTTTGCATCATCTTTGATGTTTCATCTTTGCATCATCTTTGATGTTTCATCTTTGCATCATCTTGTAGACTCTTGATGCACATATCAAAGATTTCCGACTGCAGACCATTTTTAGCTGATTTTCTTTGAGATACAAAATTGATAAGGTTGAGAACATATCCAGGGTAGGGACCTCATAGGCCTTTTCCCCCATCCCGCACAGAAATTTAAGTTCTTTATATATGTTTTTAGGTCATCTCCTAAAATGACATGATTTTTCCAACTTTACCTTTTAATATATTTATAATTGTACCTTGAGATGTATATGCATTTGAAGTATATAATTATTGATCAATTATAAATGTGTTTTAGTTTAAATATAATATTATGTTTCCTTCAGAAATTGCGGGTCCCTCCCCCCCCCCCCCCCCCCCACACACACACACAACTCGGAAATTTATTTCTCAAGTAATAGTAGGCTCATAGTAAGTCTAGGTCTTGAGATTCAGATCCAATTACCTATATGACACCTTTTTTCATCCAATATCTTATCATAAAGAACAGAAACTCTGAACAGAAAAATATTTTGACTGGTTATTTGCATAGTTTGCTCACCATGCAAACTACTTATAATGAATTGTAAGTTTTCTTTGTTTTGTTTTCTTGTAATTTTGTCCCGTTAAACTTTAAAATTTCCATGTAAGTATATCTTTGGAAGTAGTAATCATTTATTACATTAAAGTCCCCCCACCCCTCCTCTTTGTTTCTTCCTCTTTTTGATTTTAAATTACCAAATATTAAGTAGAAATACAGATATTCCTTACAAACCTATTAATAGAATTTTAAAATCTCTACGTTAAGAGCAAAAATATCCGATGGTGACCAACATTTATCTGCTCCAATATAATGCGATCTTCATCCTTCCAGAAACTCAAAATAACGACGAAACTGTCCGGACACATAAAACCGTACTATATATTTATTCAAAATGCATTATTGTTACAGACCATAATTTTTTATTGCCCCTTTTGCGTGTGAGAGAACATTTCGCTGCATATCCGAACAGCAACAGAACATTTCTTTTCGAAAAACGCTTATTACCAGCGATGCACGTCCCCCCTTGCCATTGTCTCGGTATCGTTCCAAGCCATAAGCGTGTTCCAAGCATATCTCGTTAAAAGTTTTTTCTCTTCAATCAACGTCATGTTTCAATCACGTTAAACTTCAATTCCAGGACTCAGAAATAAGAATTTTGGAATATCTAAAGTTGGTTTGATTTATCGATGCTGATTTAATTCTGGGTGTACTTTTTTTTTTCTATGGCATTTTTGCATTCTTTGTTCTCGAAAGAAAATTCCATCACTTCTAATGGACATCTCCTGTGAATTGTTATCCTACGATGTCAAAGCACGCTCTACAATGATTCACATTGTGTTAAACATTTCTGATAACATTCTTATTGCTGTCTAATAGCAGGCGAATAAGTTTTGTTATTGGTATTTTTTGCTCGTGAATCCAGAGATAGGCTTATGATTATGTCGCCCACAGGCACAAAAATATACGCCGCCCTTATTCACTAATAGTATACATGTCACCCTAAAAGAATTATTTACATCTATAAATTAATGTCTTGCTTACTGTTATATTTGCTGCTTGTAGTTGTAAATATGTTTTCATCCCGTCTGGATACCAATATATTATTTGTTGCCTGTACAATACATTTATCGATCTTCAGTAATACTCTATAGTAGCCGTAGACACTTATATTTTCCATTTATGTATATTCATACTTTCGTGTAAATATCCATATTCGTGAACATGTGAAATAGGAGTAGTTTTGATTCCTAAGCATGTCGAATTCCTAAACATCAGTATTTAATATTATTTTGTGTCTATTAACTTTAAAAATTATAGAAACATGTAGGAATGCCAGTGTGTATTTTTCTAAGATATGAAAGAAATCCACAAAAATCACTTTAAAGTGCCATTAAAAATCATATACTGATTTTCTTAAAATTTTCCGCTCTATGGTTCGACCTCTTCATCCTTACAGCATATAGTGAAAAGGCCAGCACGTTTACATTAGTGCCCGAAACTCGGTCGAGTCTAGTCTTAAAATTAATTTTGATGATAAAGACAATAACAGAAAATTTAAAGCTTTAATATGACTAAAAAAATATTTCTGTTCCGCCTGTTTTTTGTTCTCACCAAACCAATTCAATTATGCTTAGTATACGAATACATTAGTCTCACAAAGATTTATTTTTTCCTACACTTAAATTCAAGTTCCTAAGCATATTTCAAAATATTCCTGTAAAATGAGAAAAAAGTGCATTTTAGTTGTTTTTGATGATATAATAAAATGGAATGCCAATAAACTGCATACAACTGCTCCGGTAAGAATCTGGTCCAACCGGAGTCTCTTTTGAGATGAATGTTTTGCCAATTGAAATACATGCCCAAAACTTGCAAAATGTCTGGTGGTAAGCGCATTTGCTAGTAACTTACCTACTTAATGGTCTTATAAATTGTTCACGCGGACGTATATGTTTGATTTAAATTATGAAATTAGTTTTTTTCGTGAAACAATAAATTCACATTATCTGCATTATTAAAAATAAAAAGAGTTAATCCCTTTTAGAGTCGGTCTCTTTACAAACCGCATCCATGAACCCGATGCAACAACAGCATCCGGGTTACGGATATACTGTTGACTCCCATTGCTGTTGCTTGCATTGGAATTGATCCTAACTTTAGGAAAGCCGGGAGGATTCCTAAATGGGTGGGTTCTGTGAGCATGAAGTCTCTTTATTTGTTCCTGCATCGGATTTTATTCTCTAGTGTTACGACACTGGTGGTACATCCTTCTCTTTGAAAAGGGCCGCATATTTCTTCATGTTAGAAAAAAAGAGATGAAAAGATCTCTCCATCTTATATGACTATTTCATGTAGCAAAATCGGTGTAACTATTTTATTTCATTGTCTACTTTTATCTCTTTTCTGTGCCGTGGTGTTAGTAATGGAATTTTCCAAAACTGTGCTTTCTTTTAAGACAGCTTCTTCCAACTTGAGGTTTTGAAATGATCTACAGCCGAGACAGCTCTCTTGAGAGTGCTTATTTCGATATCCAGAGGTCGCAGATTTTCCGTCATGAAAAAAAAATATTTAATTTTTAAAATAATAATGCCGTTGATAATAATTGGCTGATTGATTTTCCTCCCTCCTTTGACATTTAATCCAGAATTCATTTTTCATTATTCAGGTTGGTGTTATTTCGACGTTTAACGGGTTACCTGAATATTAATAAAATCATCAATTGGATTGAAATTAGAAGCCACGGGTACAGTCACTGTACCACGATAAGCTGATTGGTCATACTCGTATGCTCATAATTACGTTTAAAAAAATTTACATTTTAATGCAGATGCAGATAATTTAGACTCATCAAATTTTCCAGATCTTCTCTATTTTTACTTTCCTTATATACATAATGTATAAGGAAAGTATTGTGGCGGGGTCGAAAATTCGAATTCGAGTTTTCGACGGGAGAGCACGTTTCAAGCATACCTGATCACGAATCAAACATCTTTGAAGTGATGTCTGTGTGTGTGTGTGTGTGTGTGTCAGTGGACCTGTGGAGACGATAACTGACGAACGAATGGACCGATTCGAACGAAATTTGGTACAAAAATCACAATCCGTAAACACTGGAAGCTTATTGTTTTTAAACGCAATCGAATGATCAGAACCCACCTAAATTTTCGAGTGAAATTTTGAAAAAATCGTCAAAAAATCAAAACCGCTAATAAAGTTACGCAAATAGACATTTCTTATGTAATTTTTCATTAGAAAACGATTAACATAAAATTTAGAACGCTAACACAGACCGTTCTCGAGATATTTAACATATTTCAAAAAAATTATCAAAAAGTCATATAAAATAAAAAAAATATGTTTCCTATTGAGAAACATGTTCACTTTTCATATGTAATACCATGCGATAAATTGGGTGACATCATTCTCGTGGATCTAGCTTGTTCCATTCATGAGAAAATATACTTCGAGTAATACTTTTGTATTTGAACGCCAATATTTATCTGTTATAAGAATAACTTATTTCTCCGTCAGTGAAGCTTGGCGAGATTTTGGCGACGAATTTGTCAGAATGTCGCCAACTTGGCGACTTTTTGAAATGTTGCCAAATTAACAAAAATCTCGCCAAATTGATTAAAATGACGCTAAATCAATGAAAATGACGACTAATTGTCGAAAATTCAATGGAAAGAATATAAGTATCTACTATAAGAAAAACCTATTTTTTTTACTGTAAAAGTAGTAAATTCATTGCATTATATAAGGAAAGTCATGTGTTGCCCACATCAGATTTTTACTTTAATATAATCTGACGTTTATCTGCGGTTAGGTTAGTTGAGTCATCGGATGTTTTCAGCAAATAGTTTCCAGTAATAAATTATTTTTAAATATGCCCACTTGCAAAGTCTTATTTTGCAAAAGTTTCAGTGGGAAGAAATTAATCGGTTTCATTTGCATATTTATTATGCATTATTGTAAAATTCATTAGAAAATCTGGAAATTATTTTGAAATAGAAGTATACGTTATCTAATAGAAATTGCCTGATTAATGCAAATGCGTCTTATGGTCCATGATTTATACCACTAAATAAGATTAGTTAGTGTAAAGTAATTTATGCATGGAATATTAATTGATTTACCTATTAATTACTATTAGATATTAATCATCACAATTACTGTGTTTCAAAAATATATTTTGCAAGATATTTTGTAAGCATCGTCTAAATAAATGTGTATACGCCACTGTTCGGTACCACTGCAAACATCCAGAAGTCGGACAACGATGTCTCAATCACTAGATTTATGCTTTTATATGCTGCGCCAACATACTGTTAGGCATTTATGTATTGAATATGGAACAGCTAAATTCGTCATGAGCCATTGCGAGATCTGTGGGTTTTAAATTTACAGGGTCCTTCGCTGTGCTGAATCGTGTGGTTTGCGTTTGCACTAGAATACTAGATTCTGGCCCATGAACAGATGTTCTGGGAGTGTGACATTGAAACTGATTTTACTGTGAACAATAATAATACCATTTCAATATATCTGTTTTTTCACTGTAAAGAAATGTAATATCCATTAGGTATGATATCCGAAATTGGCTCCTGTGTGTATGGACTTTTTGCTTTATTATCAGAAAGATCATTTGGAGTTTCCTTACTGTGTTGCACAGAAGAGACAGGCTGTGTTAAAAACTAAAAAATGGTAAGAGAGGAGAGAAAGATCGCTAGTGATCAACACGCACCAGCGGCTTTCGAACTCTTGGAGAAATCCTACAGGTTTTTCCACCCTCCCTCTTCAAAGTACCGCTCCACAGAAACGGTGGCTGATCCTCTGAAGAGCCGTTGACTGTTCGTCTGCCGCTGACGTCTGGCGTTCTTTATTGCGTCTGCATATTCCAACTGGAAAAAAACGTAATATGCATTGGTAGTTGCTGATGAACCTTGAAAAATCTGATGATGCCCGTCCGTCATCTATGTCAATTTGCACGCGCAGACACACAAATTGCAGGGGTGGATTTCTGTAAAGTACATTGAATTAAGAAGTTGTTTACCTGAGAAGCGTCCAAAAACCGTATTATTTTCATAAAACCATTCGGTGAATTGCCAGATTACTTAGTGCCAGTTAAAATCCAATATTTTGTAATTGCCGCCTTATCATAATAAATAGAAATTCCATGCGCAGGTAAAAGTTGAGTGAGATAAATAAACAATGCCTTTAAACCATTTTTGGAAATTTTGTGCCTTCATTAAATAATTGCAACTTATTGTACGAATATCACATAGAATGTATATGTGTGTAGAAGTAATTTAATTGGAGTTTTTATAGTGTATAGCCAGAAACAAAACCCAAATCTAATAAGGATTGAAACAAATTAGTTCTGGCATGACTCCCAATTTTCACTGAAACATAAAATTTACACTTTTACAATGTATTTGTTTATTTATTTATTCCGTTAGATATTTGCACTTGTTATGAAACCTAAAGATATGTTTCATAATGTTGAATTTCATATTGGTTTTACCATTTTGGCTAAACTTTTTATTTATATCTGGCTTTGTTTTCATAATGGAATGAAAATAAGAACATAACATGAAAACGCAGTAAAGCTGTTGATGTCTCTCGAGTAATTATGCATATTAAAATCACAACCGCTAATGCTATTTGGAACTCATTTGAATTTACACATACTTCCTTCCATAATACAGATTATAGTCTAGATTAATCGAGCTCCTGCATTAGTTGAGTGTATACGTCTAACGCTCTTCATATATTAAAGGGATTTGCTGTATTTAATTCTGTACCTATTTGTTTTCCAGAATTAATTTCGCCATTCAAAAGGCAAATTATGTTATATTTCCATAGTTTTATTGACGATATGAAATACGTCTATGTGTAATTTGTGCAATATTCCAAGTATGGCGCATATTGTGATTTAATTCTCACATCAAAATACGTATAAAATGACCTTTAACTTAGTATGACATGTTAATGGTCGTTATATGTATTTTTAATACGAGTATTAAAAATACATATAACGTTATATTTTCCCATACTACTAAATAGAGAAAATATAAAGTATTATTCCTTTAAAAGTTCTCAATTTTTGCAAAAGTACCCAATTTCAATTTATCTTTGTGTTAATTCAATACCAAAAACATCGTGTTTTGGAACTCGTACATCATAATTTCGACAGGAAATAAGTCATTGCATTATGTAGGAAAAGTCATGTGCTCCTACATCAGAATTTATCCTTCATCAGTTCGAATGATGTAATTTAATATAAAATATTTTTACACTCCGTATATTTTTGTTATAGTTGAAGAAATTATTTGATAGAGAGGTTTGATGTTTTGTCTAAGTGGCAACTTTATTCGAAACAAATAACTGTTAACGTTTATGTACTCGGTCCAAAGGCTGGGAGGGAAATGTCTCCAGCTTCAGATAAATGAGATTATTGATTTTGTTTTTCCCTTACCATAAATCTATCAAGGAGAATTTATCTAACAGCTCTTTAGGACTGATAGGCTCGGAAGATGCTTTACTAATGAATCCACTTTGCTGATCCCAATGGCAATAAATTTTCGAATACTCTTATGCCCTGGTTTTGAGAAAGTGTGGCACATTTTGAAACCCGTGAGAACGCTTTTATTCAAGCACTAAACAGAATAAAATTGTATAATTTTAGTATGACTGAAAGTAATAAACAAATCACACGTGGAAAGCCCGTCGGTACGATTTTTTTGTGACACGCAACTCATACTGAATATTTCTTAATTTCATTATTTTTTTTTCCATAGTTCTTCATAATTTAAATTTTCTGTTCCAAATTAATTAATTAATAGTTTAATCTTCCTCTTGCATAATAAAAGAAGATGTATGTGTATGTCGTGTCTAGAGAGAAATCGTATAACTTCGGACTACCGCGACGACTCCCGCGACGGCTGACCTCGTCGAAGTTTTCTTTCTTTAAGTCAAATTAGTTTCGAAGTTATGAACTTAAAATTCGAAATCAGGCTGAATTTTTGCGATTTTTTTAATACAATATACCCTACGGACGATTCTGCTCGAGCACTTTCTTTTGCAGGTGTTTTACGAACAATGTCTCGAATTTTCGGTCTAGGTACTTGACTGTAATAATATTCGTTATTTTCTAATTTCGTGGATTTTAAAGATACATTTTCAATTTTCGGAATGTTGAATTATTTCAAAATTATGTGTTTCGAAAATTTGACTTTAGTCGGACGTAAACTAAATAGCATATAATTTTCTTTTTTTTTCATTTCTCTGTGGGTAAAGGGTTTTTTTTCTCTTTTTAACACTTTATAACAAAGTTGAAAATTGTTTATGACTTTGTTCATTCTGTCTGTCTGTCTGTTTGTCTGTCTGTCTGTCTGTCTGTCTGTCTGTCCGTTAGCACGATAACTGCCTTAAAAATGACTTAATCAAAATGAAATTTTAGTATGTTGTTCAGACGGTCTGTAGAACCTATGGGAATATAAATGAATAATATTACCCAATTAGTTTTGGATTGAACCCGGGTCGAAAAAATGAAATACACTGAGCCCTATGGGACCTAATTTTTCAAACATTTTTTAAGCGGATTTAAAATTCACAAATTGCTTTGAAAATTTTAGGTAATATTCAAATTGTTCCATAAAATATATAAAAAAAAATTCAGCGAAATATATTCAGTAGTTTTTTAAATAAAAATTAAAATAATAATTACACCTCTTACATGAAACGATCACGTGACCATGATATGAAACGATCGCATGACCCACTTCAAAATGATATATGGCATCCATCTTGTTTCAAAATCGTGATTTTTTTAAGTTCTTTTTAATTCATATTGAGTGTTGTATCCGTCCTAACACTACTTTATTTTTGCTTAAATTCTGTGCATCTATATACTGAAACAACGCAATGACAATATATTTGAGTTTAAATGCTCATTCAAATTTGATTATTTCTACAACTAAGCCTATTTTTTACCTATGTAAAATGTAAACAGCAAAATATATAGAATGAGTTGTATTAGAATTCCTGTATTTTTTTAACACAAAACAATTTAGTCCATGGAGTCTGCATGGCTGATATGAATGAAATATTAATTGATTTCATAAAGAGAAGGACGATTTTTTTCGATGAAATTTCAAGCATAGAGTTTAATTTTTTGTAGCTCCATGGTCTTAAACAAAATGTTTAAATAAAATAAATTATTATAGTATTGTGATGAATGAAATGAATGGGAGAAAGTTATGAATGAAATCCTGTTTTTTTAGAGAGATCCAGGCGTGTTATTTTTTCTATGACGTCATTTGAATTAATTTCAGTTGTTTTCGATGAAGTTTTCAAATATAATAAATTATCGTAGTATTATGATAATTCTAAAACTATTACCGAGGAATGTATAACATTTTAGAGATGTTTAAACCAGGCAATTTATATTTCAATGCCGTCATTTGAATGAAGTTCATTTTTTTCGATGAAGGTTTAAGTTTTCAAATATAATAAATTAATGCAGTATTGTGATAAGTTTCAAAATATTACCGAGGAATGTATTGCATTTTAGACTTGTTTAAATAAAATTGCATTGAAGTTGGAAAGTGTTTCATAATCAATGCTTTAAACATGATTGATCTTTCTTGTTTGAATATGTTTTTATTATGGAATTGTGATCAGATAATAAGGTACTTTGTAATTTTTTTTTTCCTTCAGATTTCTGATTTAGTATTCTTTACACTAAATTTTCAATGCATATGTTAGGTTTTACTTTTAAAAATCTCTTATTTAGTGCGTACTTGCATTTTTTGTCCATTTACTTAAACTGATTGCTAAAAAGCAGGCAGGACGCGAGTACGCTCTTTGAAAAATTGAAAGAATGAATTTAATTAATCTGTAAATTTCGGACAATACCAAGTACATTTGAATAAATTCCTACCTTATTTACTATTTTTATTAAAATGTCTCATCTACATATGCATAAAGTAATGATTTTGGTAACTTGCGCGTAAAGAGGGTTTCATTTCAAATTTTGAAAATTTTGGAGACTAAAAGTTATACAATTTTCTGCAAATAATTTATAAAATGTATAGTGCATGTTTCAAACTGAATAAGAACGCACTTCTATTGCAGAATACAGCATCTATGAACCGGTTTCGTCCTTATAATGTACTCGTCAACATGACAACATGGAATAGCCAATATCTGTAATGGTATATACTAAAGACTGCATTACATATAACAAATATGGTGTTAACCGTATAAAAAATGGAATCTTGCAAAAACCTAACTGCGCACGATAAGAACAAATTTAAAAAAAAAATCGCTATCTTATTTTCATCTTTATTTAATATTCTGCATTTGTACGAATTTGGATTTAATCGACTTTGTATCGTTGGTGAAAAAGCACGTGTATCTATTTTGCACATGCAGACCAACAGACATGGACGTAATGCTACAAATGTTTTTTCATTAAATCAGAACTTTAAAAAAAATCTTAATTTTCAATTTAGCTTAAAAATGTTTTGAACACGAAAACTATATTTTCTTTTAGTGATGAAAATGAAATTTAAACAAGTATGTGGAAGGGACAAAATCCTCTCAATGTGCTTTACGGCATATACTTCGATAAATAAAGCTGAAATGTTCAAATCTAAACGTTAGTGGATGTGGACAACTGAATAAATATATGTCCTAACATATGGACTGTATGCATATTAATAGTCTGCACAGGCAACTAAAATATAAGTAAAATCCCATACTATATTGAACACTGCAAATATACGAGAGTCAGTCAAAAAGTTAGTTGCATTCCTTCGTAAAAACTCTTGGTAAAAGGATATTTTGTTGAAACTTTGTGGCAACACTGCAGGGATTTATCTGCAGCGCGTGACGTAGTGGCTTTGGCGCAGCAGTTTTAGTTTGCTTGCTAATCAGTCCTGAACATGTCTCGCCAGCTGCAGGTGGTGTCCAAATTGGAAGTGTTGCAGTGATTCATTTTTTGTGGGCAAAAAGGTGTAACTTCACTGAAATTTATCGGCCAGGTAAACTTTCGAAAGGCATTGATTGTGCTCCTGCATGACAATGCGAGACCGCATCCGGCAAAATTAACGAGCGATCTTCTGAGAAAGTTTAAGCGGGAAGTGTGAGATCACCCCCCCCCCCCCCTTATAACTCAGATCTTGCACGTTGTGACTTCCATGTTTTCTGTCCCACGAAAGAGAACTTTCAAAGCGACGATATCACTCGGATGACGAGGTGAAAGCTGTAACCCAACAATGGTTATCGGACGTTGGACGGGAATTCTTCGCAGAAGGCATAGGAAAACTTGTGCCACGCCTCGACAAATGTTTAAATAAAGGAGGTGATTAGGTCGAAAAGTAGCTTTTGTACGGAACTTTAGTGTACAAATAAAATTATTGTAAAATTTCGATCCTGTTTTGTTTTCTCAAGCAGTGCAACTAACTTTTTTGACTGACCTACGTATAATTGATAAACTGATATTTTCTAAGAAAGTTTTATTTTAATAGCACACTTTCTTTTTTTTTCAAGTGTTATTAACTTTCAAAATTTGTCCACCATTCTTACTGTCCTACTCAAGTTTATACAGATGATATTTAAAAAAATGATGAATGATTTATTATGGAAATAATATTCTTAAAAATATTTTTGTATGGCTGATTTAATATATATGTTCTACAAAGCATACAGTATCGCATTTCATTAAATGCTTCACTTCGCATTAGTAATGTTTCACTACAGATTTTATATTTATCGAATACAAACCTGTATCCATTACGTTTAACAGTAATTTAGAACTAATTAAATGTTTAAAATCATTTTAAAACTAACCACATATACATTTCTACAAAAATTAGCACGTTTTTATAATGGGGAGAGGTGGACAAGTACCCCTAAAATTGCATAAGCATTCTCAGTGATTTTACAAATATGTATACACAAACGTATTTAAGGTGTCAGAGGGGTGTCAATGCAAGAGGGGTGCCAAAGCACCCTCCTGGAAAATTGTTAATTTAATTATAAGCCAATATGAAAGATAAAAAAAATAAGAAAAATGCTTTTTGGAATTAGAACATTCAATCACAACTGTTTGTGTATATTAATATACCACGTGTATATTAATAAAAACAACGTAAACTTATACCTAATTGGAAAACTTAGGATTGGTATGTTTATGAATATCCAATTTGTTAGTTTAGTTGCTCTGTCTCCAGGAAGGTTAGAATTCTGTTATGAAAGGGAAAATATTTTTTTAAAGATGGTACACACTAATTTTTAAAAATTGGTGCATACTAATTTTTCAAAGTGTTATAGACACTAATTCTTAAAATGTGATGCTCATACCATCTATTCGAATTTACTTTGTAACAATACATATTTCAAGGTTGATTGTAATCTCTAAATTTTGAATGCAATCAATTTTAGCACCCCCCTGAAAAAAATCCCGCATGCACCCATGTATATATAACGTATACTACAAGGTTGGTGCTTAAAAAATCTCCCCCAAAGACGCAATCTTATCTCAACTTATATAGTTTTTTAAATAAATCTAGCCAACTTTCAAGTTTTCATAAGTTTTCGGTATGCAACTTGTAATTACTTTTGCCCCTAATTACGTAGTGGGTACGTTGGCAATTCAATTAAAACAACTGTTTGTTGATACTCCTGTACGTGTTTGTATTTATTTAGTCGCGCGACTTGTGAAGTTGTTTATTCGTTTACTACTGAGACACCATCAAAATGCTACATCATCCAGTTTTTCTGGCGTTCTTCCAAGGCCCAGTCTAGTATTGTTGCTTACATCTTTTTCGCGCTTTTTTAAGGTTACATAATCAGCCCCTTCTGTAAGGTTTATTTTAAGGCTGCCTCATGAGAAGATTACCCAGTTTACTTCAATTAATCATGCAAGATGCGTGGTTTTTCAAACGGTGGTTCACAAGAAAGATCATAATTTTGCTCAAGACGCTGATAAAGGAAACTGCTATATATTTTTTATTTTTTTTATCTTTGGAGGATTATTGCAAGAAATGCGTTAAGAACTCATGTTCCAACGGGGATTTTAACCACATATCCCATCCCGGCTATGGAAATACTTTTATAGTTGAAGAGGACACTGCAAATTAAGTTAGGCAAAATAACTAAAAGTTACAGTTACACTTTTGAAGTATATTTTGGTTTTCGCCCAAAGAAATAATTTACAAGTTTTACCAGCAATCATTGACGAATGTTCCCAATAGAGAGAGGAGGATTTTATTTAAATTGAAACCGATTGAATATTTTTCAGCGTATATTTATAATGTAGAATTTTCTACGTCTCTTTGAAAATCACCTTTTTCTGAATTATATTTATTCAAAATTCCTAGCTATTACTAGTTTTTTAAAGCCTTCACATAAGTACTTCACATAAGCCACGTTCTAATACTAAGTTAATTTAACGAATATTGTTTTCATTCCTTCGCCATTTCGTATCAGATATTTACCCTTCAAATAAATTTAGAGCCAACATCACCATTAAATCATAGCCAACATCATCATTAAATTATATCCAACATCATCATTAAATTATAGCCAATATCACCATTAAATTATAGCCAACTGCATTAAATTATAGCCAACTTCATCTTTAAATTATAGCCGGCAACTTATTGAAGTCTCTGCACAAGCGAATTCTTCAAACATATCAAGCAATATTATTAATATATTTTCAGCCACGCGCTGCTATTTCATGCATATGGAAGCTGAATCCGAATCGCATGATCAAATCGTATGACTTTACCATTTCCAAAGACGTTCTTTTAGAGCATTCTGACTTTAATCCTATATGATCGTCCTCTGACAACACGCTCCGGCTCTTCAGGTCGTACAGTAAAACCACATGTATCATTATCCTAGTAATGTCTATGCTATAAGTAAATGAGCAACTAATTTGCATAAGGGGTAATCTTCATATTAAATTTTGCACGAACTCATTTTTTTTTCAAAAGGCAACACCCACTTTTGATAGATTCTGATTCCCCAGATCAAAACATCTCGAATTTATATAAAATTTATATACTAGGAAGTTATTTTAGATTTTATTAGGAGTTATGACTGCTTAAAATTCCGATTTCTTAATGTTAAATGAGTGCTGCAGTGTCTCTGTTATATTTTCAGAAATAAATTGCTTATCAAACTAATTCCAACTTTAAATTGTCATACTAAATAACCCTAACAAAATGCATGCCATTTGTCATATCCAAACAAATTTTTAATAATTCATTATTAATTATGAAACTCACATAGTCACATTTGAAAAAACTATAAATAGAAACATAGTTAAATTTTAACGACAATCGATTCAGCGCTGACGGAAACCCTGGTGTGAAAAATTTTAGTTCATTCCTTTCAGTGCTTATTGAAATAGAGACCTATACTCAAGATTGCAACATTTTGAAACTTTTAGTGTACCATCCAATAATTGCCGATGGAAAATACTCAAAAGAAAAATGTTGAAATTGCAGTGCAATGCAAAATTTGGTCTCTTGGCATATGCGCAACTAGTGGTAAGACATTGTTATTGTATTTGTGTTAGGAAGAAATCCATAATTTAAAATGCAATGGCAAGTTTTAAAGTCGATTCAGCTTAGATCCATGCCTTCCTTCTGTGTCAGTTTCTCGTCATATAACTCTAAGTTTAATATTATAAAAGTTTTCATATAGAATAATTTTAATTTCGAATGTCATTCAAAAGTCGGAGTTAACAACAATCCTATTGCAATGGAGAAATTGTAAATAAAACTAAATACATATATTTCTTCACTGTAAAGGATGCTTTCGAAGAATATGTAGGCAAAAACTAAATTTGCATACTTGGTATTTTGTGTGGCTGATTGCACAAAAGATTTGAAATGGAATTTTTTGTTGAAAATGAAATTCATAATATAATTCTTCAATTACTTTTGACTTGCTAATTGCATTTAGAAGAAATAACGATGATTGCACGAAGAACATTTTTTAGACAAATTTTATGTTCTGTATAATTATGTTTGAAGGTAAGCTATTCTCTCTATAGAATGTTTGTGAGAGTTATCTTTGGTGATAAGCTTATGTAAAGTGAGAATTATTTGGGTAGGATACCGACCTTGTCCGCAGCTTGATAGATTCTATGCCCCAACGCGTCCAAGAAGTTATTGATAGGAGAAGCTACCTTACGTATTATTGAGTTTGTTTGTTTGTTTGAGACCTAGACCGTCCGACCTACCAGAAAGGTGTAAGGTGACCATTTGGACGGCCGGGAAGTGCCACCCAATTTAGACCGGAACCCAGTGGGGGACGTATTATTGAGTTGTAATGTTTCATGTATATATTTGCTTATTATAATATATAATATATGTAGGTTGTATCAAATATATTAATAAGGTTTTTTTCCCCCCTTGCCATTTAGTTAATAAGTTTAAAGCAAATTGTGCCAAACATGAAAAAAAAAAGATAAAACAAAAAATGTGCTAATGACGTTTAATGTTTTAATGTGATACACATTTGCGTACTAGAAATTTAAAATCAATAGTCTAAGAAACGTTATAGAATTTATTATGAAATCACCCTAGAGATTAAAAATAAGTGTTTGAATGATTGGAAAAAAAATTCCAATGTTTTTCACCCATTTTCGATAGAAAAATTAATTAACGGCCACGACGGCACTAAATTTTTTGGCTTCTGTAAATCCTATTTAATATTCAATAAATTGGTAATTTACAATATCATTTACGCTGCCTTAAAATTCACAGGCACTGGACCCCGCAAGCTTTTTGATAGCATATTTTTGTAAATAATGTCCCATATCAATGAATTGAAAAAGATATAACTGCAGAGAATGCGTGACTTTCAGTTTACCATCTTAAATATAGAGACGCACACCGTATGGTTCTTTCTATGTACCTTCCGTATTTATGGTCGGAATAGCACATACATTTCTATTTAGCATAATAGTGACATGAAAAATCTTATGATGAAAAGAAAAAAAAATTGGGTGTTGCCATTTGAATTGTTGGAAAAAATGAGCAACTAACTATGAAGACGACCCTTAATGCAAATGAAATGCACATTTATTTATAGTGGACATTATTTCGAGTCTAATGATACTTTTGATTTGACTGCAAGAGCAGCAGGAATAACGAGCGATGCTCTGATTTGTTTTGGGCCGACAGTACATCTTCCAATGCCTTCAAAGTCAGGAGGTCTGACATAACAGTTTAATACTTTTTCCTTGCCTACCTAATGGTCTATTAGCATTCAGTCATAGCAAGAATCACGTTAGAAAACGCAGTTTTACGTCGGCCAATTACCCTGTTTTCTGTTTGATTTGGGTAGGCGTAGAAGTAGAAAAAAATTAACCAGTGAAAGGGCAGTTTGTAGTAAAAATAATAAGTAAGATACGAATGCGTATTTTGTGATGAAGTCTGAAGAATGGTTAGCTGAACGTATCCATGTCATAATGAAGAATAGTTGAATAAACATATTTCTGGATGACACGATTTGCTAGTATTTAACTCTCATGATAATAAGATTAAAATTTACATTAATTTTACACAAGCGGACTGTTGCGAGAAATTTGTAAACCTTGTAACAAAGACCAGGTTCTGCCCCGTGCTAGAAACGTAGTTTCGGTTCAATGTTTTCTTTACCTTTTCCAACACATATCCGAAATTTACAGTATTTTTTATGCTGCATTAACATTCATTTATAACTTTTTAAAACAAACCACGTCCGCTTCAGACCATTATTATTTTTTTTTTTTTCAAACTGACTCGAATTCTGACCCAAATCTTGTTTTAAAAATCCAGTCGAACTCGATCCGTACATACCTGTCTGTATCATACCAAAAAAAGAAAAAAGAAAGCAAGAAAAAAAAAAGGACGTAGTGCACTAAACTACCCAACCCATTCTCTTCCAGTAAGTTGAGGGACTGGGTCGAAGACTGAACTTGCCCAGGCCCCTTCTAAATTCATGCAAAAAAATATGTACAATTCCGAAGCAAGCTTTAAATTCTAACCCTTCTACTCACTCTGAATTCGGGGCAGTATGCCATTGCCAATCGGCTTCAGTAAATGATTATTTTTTTCTTTTTATTTCTTCTCTTCCTGCCTGTCGCAGTCTTTTAGCGTTTATTCCTTTCCGACCAAATATGAAAAAATAAAGTGGCGAGAACCGGTCGTGACTGGTTTTACGGCGGGGAAAATACTAACGCCGCCAGAGACGAGGTAGAGCAATAAGCGTATTTTTCTTCTTCTTTTTCTCTTGCTTCCATTTAATTTTTGCACGCTGCATGCGAGGTTTAAAAATGGTTGAATGGGTTCAACATTGGTGGACAGTGTTTGGGCAGAAATAAAATTTTGCTTATTTGCAGTAATAAGCAGACGGTTGAAAGTTGGTCTGGGATTAGGTATTTGCTACATCATTGATCTGTGTGTATTCTCTCCGATTAACTATTATGATACAGGAGTTAAAAAATTAAATGATTCCTAAATAAGTACTACAGAATGCACTAGAAACTTTGACCATCACATCACCCAACACATCACCAATTCAGCCAATAATATATGCCCAATACATTCATTCATATATAAAACTTGCAATATACCCGTTCTTCGAACGAAATATATAATATAAAGAAACTTAAAATTCACAATTATGTGCTAATTCCTATAGTATTCTAAATGACATTGCTATTCAAAGGATTATATCAAAATATTTAATTTAATTCTCTTAAAAAGAAGTATAATAATATCTGTTCTCGCTATACAAAATTATCTCCACAAGCAGGTCTGATGAATAAAACATCCTGGTCCCGTTTGTAAAGAAAATTGCAAAAAATATGAAATTGGAGCAATATATGCCAAAATGAAACCTGTAAATAATATTAGAAGATATACATGTTCTACTTTTATTTTGTTTCAACAATTGGTTAAACACAATATATGAGTTAATTATATAAACACAATATAGGAGTTAATTGGCTAAACACAATATATGAGTTAATTAGCTAAAAACGATATATGAGTTAATTGATTAAACACAATATATGAGTTTGAAAAATCTTTGCCAAAATAAAACAGATGATGCATGAAATTGAAAATGTCAATAATTCCCGTAATCTTTAAACCTGAAGGCCATAATTGATCCAATCAAAAATGCAATCCCGATAAAAATTTATTTTTTTATACATTTCTTTATTATTTATATCCGAAACCTTTTAATAAAAATCGTCTGTCGTATAACATATTCGATTTAAATGCGTTGCAAAGCAACGTGATATTATTTTCTTCAAATGAATTTGCGGAAAAATATCGTCTGCATAATGCTGTCTCTGTGGAAGATTAGTTTATTATTAATATTTCGACAACGCCTGGTCCTAGAAACTCAAAACATAAACTAAATTTTAACTGGGGTTTTTCCAAGGCTGCTCACAATATTTCACGAAATTCCGTGTAGCTGTTTGTTCTCTCCGTTATGATGAGACAAACACAGACGGACACATGGAAGAATTTCAATTTTATTTATATAGATTTGACTCAATTTGCTGTCGGCATTAATTTACAATGCATGTACTTCGATAATAACAGCATAGAAACTTGATAAAAAGTATTAACCGATTACAAAGGTAAAAAAAAAAAAAAAAAAAAAACTTTTTCGACAGGATATTAGAAAGATAGAACAACCGTGTCTGCTCAAGACGTTGTCCAACGTTCTTATCTTTTGCTATTGCAATTGCTCTGTCTCTCTATACTGACCGAGGCGATTCTTTATTGCCCTTCCATCCGGTCGATACTTTTTATCAATGTTTTATACTATTATTAACGAAGCACTTTTATTATAGATACATTTATTCATTTTTATGCTCATCGAAAAATCAATTTATATTAACATAAAATGCGAAAAATTGAAATTGTGCAGTAAATAAAAGCCATTTCATTTTTAAAATTTAAAGTTTTGTGAAAGAGGAAATGAGTTTTGACAGGTATCGAGTACTGTTTACTCTCTTTGAGTACTGTTGCAGTTACTGCTTTGAAAGTTACTCACTAATTAACCCTGGTTATTATAAGCAACAATTCTTCTGTGTGTATGTGTGTGCGTGATTTTTAAAAACCATATATATAAGATATTCAGAATGTCCCAGAATTTGCCAATCATGCCGTAATCCCCAAAAGGTGTGAGAATCATCACGCAGATTGCGTCAGATCGTATACATTTATGTAACCGTTATAATTAGCATGAAGATTTCAAAACTATTCTTTCAATAGCGGCAGTCCACCTGTTACATCCGTAGGTGTCATTTATCTTTCATCAAGATTCATTGCTTGAAACCACATAGGTCGTTGTCCTGCGCTTGTGGTTTTCCAAGGCCGAGAACTAAGTATTTAAACATATAAGCTTGATTATGCCTATATAGTTTCTATCTGCAAGCAAGTATTTCTATTTATATACCCTGTCTTCTTTAAGATATTCAAATTCTTCCAATGGTATTTTAAACATTTGAATTTCTTTTCTTGCATATTTTTTTAAAAAGTAAAAGACACCTTTTATCGCAAAAGTGTTTTTTTTTCAAACACCAATTACACTATTTTGCAAATATTGCGATTTATCTAACTTTCATTAGCGCATAATAAAGTGTACGATGTCAGTTTGCAAAATGTATAACAATACACAAATTCTAATAAAGTTTTAAATGTAAATTAGTAGAATACGTTGTAAATAATTCTCAGAAAGTTAAATTACAAATATAAGAAGAAATAACTGAAAATGTACAAAAAGGCTTGAAATAACTTTAAGATTACGCTCTCAATGCAGATAACAGCCTCTATGAACCAGTTTTGCGCTTATGGCCTCCTCAGTGTGGAATAGCAGATACCTGCAATAGCAACAAAAGAAAACTTGCTAAGTGCCACAATTTGGCGAATCACTTTGGAGCCTGAAAAATTTAGTCCTACCACTTAGTTAGCTTCAAATTTCTTATAGATTGAACTTAGTTGCACGAAGCTACAAAGAGCAAAATGCTGACAGTACATGGTTACTGGAGTTACCTAAAGTAATACATGTATACAAAATAAATGAATTTCAAAATATAAAAGATTTTAATATCATTATTACCTTTAATGGAAATTTCAATAATATTTGGCTGGTATATATAACAATATATTTCATTAAATAATATAATTTTGAAAATACTTTAGTAGTTCTTTAGATATAGATAAACAAAGATGGTTTGTGTTTTAAATGTATAGTTGTCTTTTGCATAGATATGAATAAAGATAAAAATTAATAAAACTTTTTAAAAGTTTATGAGATACTTATAATAATAATACTTAATAATACTTAAATTCTCGGGGCAATTTTTTGAATTTCTGAGAAATTAAGGCATAAATTTAAGAATTTTTCTGAAGAAATTCAATATTTCATTCACAATTCCTATTGTCTAACGAGCATTTCTCAAGTTATAAAACAAAATTATTAGGCGAAAATATAGTTTTATAATTTTCTATATTTGTCATTCTTAAATAAATAATAGTAAATTAGTTGGATAGCTCTCAAATTTATTTTCCTTTTTACTTATTAAGTTTTGACAGGTAAAAGTTAATTATAAAGTTCTTACAGATTTAATTATAAAGTTTTAACAGGTAAAAGTTATGTAATAAAGTGTAGGCTTAAGTAACTAAGTGGCGTCATTGAAATTAAATAGTGTGACATTTGAAGTGTTTTTGTTACAATTATGGCATCATTGCAGAAATAAGCATACAATATTTTAAAAATGTGTAATATTTTAAAAGCAAAGTCTGCAAGTAAGCTTTATTTCGACTTATTTTTCACCAAAATCTGTCAAAAATTATTGCCCTGCTCTTTCTTTAATAGTTCACTTTTCGAAAAAAATCATTTTTAAATTACGCATCAATCCAATACTAATATTTCATGCCGATGATTTTTTCTTTCTGTATTTCCTTCATGCACATGTGCCGTGAATACTAACCAGTTAATATAAACAACATTTATCATCATTTCTCCGAATTTACATCAGTGAGCACAAATAAAATGCCGAATGTTGCAATCGCTTCCCGTCAGTGGCGTTATCTTCGGGGGATCTCCTGCTCTGTCTGCATCCCGGCTCGGCTATGAATGGCCGCCGCTGAATTTTCAGAGTGAGCAGACAATGTGATCTAAGTACAATGCCGGAGGTGGAGATAGTATCTCAACCTCCAAGCTTGGAACACGCAGCACAGTACGTAGTTAGAGGTTCACTCGCCCAGCGTAACGGGCCTTCATTGGAATTTCTCATTGGAATGCTTGTGTGTATAACAATGGGTTAAGAGTAATTTTTACTATACCTACAATACATGGTGATGTATAAGGAAATATTAGAATAGTGTCGAAAATCGGCAGAGTTTTCGATGGATTTTTGTTTTAGGCCTTCTAGAATACAAATACATTATTTATAACGTAATTCTCCCCCCCCCCTTTCTCTCTCTCTGTGTGTGTGTGTCTGGCCCAATGTATGTATCCCCTCTAACTCAAGTATTCGATGAAATTTCATAAAAGTTGCTAATATAGTTTATCGCAGATTTCTACATAATTTATGCAAGTAATAATGCGTTTTACATGTAATAATTTGTACATGTAATAATTTATGCATGTAATAGTGCGTTTAACTATTAATTACTGTTAGATATTAATCATCATGAAAAATATATTTAACAATGATGATATTTATAAAAAAGAATTGCACCCACTCTGAAAAAGAAATTCTAGGAACGTCACTGAAAACCAACATACAAACTGCTTTTAGAACAAGGCCTCTGCTAGTTCGCGGGCTTGACCCGGGCTTCAAAGGAGTTTTCTTAGCTAATAACTCTGTGTGGGTGTGCTTGAAGTAAATATTTATCGATAAAATTCATTTTTAAATTATTTTATAAATTTGGAAACTGTCGATACTTGACCATAAAAAAAAAGTTCCAAATAAAATATTACACTTTTAAAGCTATGAAATGTGACTTTTTTGCAATTACTTTATTCTTCATAGCCGTACAACAATTTTTGGTGGTGGTGGTGGTGTGTGTGTGTGTGGGAGGGGGGGGGAATACGGCCCAGAACGCATTTTGAAGGAAAATTTAACTCAGTAGAGCACAGACGTTGGACAGTGCTAGCTTAGGATATATTTGTTAGATGATGATGATGAAGTTTAAAATTCCAAATTTGGCATGTGGCAGACCAGACGTCTAAAAAGTTAAAAGAAAAATTTTGGGGCCAGAAGTTTTCTTCAGGAATTTAGAAAATTAGTTTTATTTATTTGGAATGTCGAGACAGATTAAGCTAGCTAAAATTTTTTGAAATTAGTTAATTTACTCGAAGTATGATCTATAAACAGATTTAGCAGTATCAAATTACGTCAAATCTATTGTTTTTTTTAAGCCAAAAGGCAGTTTTCTTTTCCAATTGCTTGAAACAAAAGCATGCTGTGTAAATGTCAGGAAAATTCTAGATACCTCAAGCTAGAAAAAAGGTTTATTACCAAACTAAAAGAAACACCAAAAGAAAACAAAACCCTGAAAAAGGTTCGATAGAAGGTTGTTTAAAAAATGAGTGGGATAATGAATATCGGAAATCAAAATTAAATGATTTTTTTTAAATGTAGCAAAAATAAAAGGAAATCCATTTAAAATGAGGTTAGTTTCAAAAAGCTAAAACAATATTTTCAAATAAAAATGGCTAAATATTATTACATAAAATTTAAAAGAAAAACAAACCATAACAAGTTTCTGGTATGAAAAATAAAAAAATTAAAATACTCTATAATTAAGTCGAATGTCACATTTATGTAACCTTTATTAACCTTCAGTTTACGATGCGGGGTGGGGGTCCAATTGATCTTGCAATAAAATACTACATAGGTTTCAATTGCATATCTTCAATGTTTTATATTTTTGTATTTTCATATACTAGTGCCTGCCACTATCCAGATGTGAAATTTGTTTCAAAAACTCTATTACTAAGGACATCCAGAGACATTTTGTATCGTATTGATTGATTGTGCGTCAGTAATGAAAAGGAATACATTTTTTTTTTTTAATTGAAGCTCGAAATGAATAATCAAATAGAGCTTCAATTTCTCTTACAAAATATGTGATATCAAATTGAAATCAATTCCTATTCTTCTATTTAATTTTTGAGTTTAGTTTAAAATGTGTATTTTCAGTTATAATAAATTGCTATTTATTTTTATTAAAATATTAAAACGAAATATTTTACACATTTTTAACATTCTTATAATTCCACAACATATTATTTATAACATGTTTACATTTTTACAACGTATTTTAAACAAATTCGAATGTTGAGATCAATTTAATTCCACGTTGGTAACAATGTGGCTCCTTTTTACGTTTTAGTTAAAGAGCCTGAGATTCATTTTATGCCATGCCACCAGAATTCCCATTTTTTTAAATGGAACATGGACTTGATGAGGCTAAGAAAAACGTTTATATGGGATGCACGTAAAGTAACAAACTGCATTCATATCACGACAAGTACATGATAAAGACCCGGTCTACTTTTAAAATACAATATAAATTCTTTCGAGCAAAAAGCATACTTCTTTTAAAGTCATATATTCCATCTACTCATTATACTTCTTTTCACCAGCATTAAAACAATGGAGAGAGGACTTGCTTCGTGATGCTGTCAGAATATTCTGAGCTGAAGTTCTAAATTGCCTTTCTAAATTGTTTTGTAGTTGAAGGATGTTTCACAAGCTACTTTTAAGAACCCGGACGTAAATTTTGCTCCAATTAGAGGCCTTCGCAAAAGGGATGTGCATTTTATATTAGATTGATTGATTCTACTGAACAGCACCTGAAATGAGTGTACAAATTTAGTTAAAAAAAAAAGAAATATATATATATATATATATATATATTAGAAAAATGTAATAGTAAAAATTCAAGTAATATTAACATCACCATAGAAGCAAAACCACGACCATACTGCCGATAAGAGAAAAGAAAAGAACAGCACCGCCCTAAATTCGATGATTTATCAGAATTAAATTCATCTTCAGGGCTGAGTATTTAACTCTAATTAACCCAAACAAATGCCTGTTTCAGATTGACTATAAATACTCAAACTCAGACTACAGACATCAAAAGATGAAAAAATGAATATATATATTTATTTATATTTGTTTTTATTATATATAATAAAACAATGTATATATATATAATGTATATATATATGTGTGTGTGTGTGTGTATACTTATTTTATTGCATATTTCTTAGCAAATTCTAGCAATATAACCTATAAAATATTCAAATATTTTTAATGTTATCTAATATAGTAAAGACGGTATAGAAAATCTTTGAGTAGTCGAATTTCGCTTCGATAATTTAAAATTTTCAATTAGTCCATTTCGAAACTCTTTGCCCTCAAAGTATACATTGCTAAATACATTATCATCATTGACAATATGCATGTTAATAATCATGGAAAACTTGTCTGTATAGGGTCTGGGTTCTGTGGCTATGAACAGCTTTGTGTAGCCTGAGCTGAAATTGAAGGAATTTGAAGCCGGCTATACGTGGAAGGACTGCATTTGTTAGTTTATAAATATTCACAAATTTTAGCAAATAGCAAATTTTCTTGCTGCATTCGCAGATATCTGCTATTCCATACTTTATTAAATATTGTACATCTTTTATGTATTGTATATGTTTGTCAATATAAAATTTCTAGTCTAAATAAATCCACGTCTGTGACCAGTAATTAGTAAATCTCATATCGAGGTCTAATAGTCATGGACTGCCTTAATTGTTATTCCATACTGCCATGCGCATGAGCGGAAAATCTGCCTTGTTATCTGCATTGGGAGTGATGCGATTATTCATATTAATTTCCCTGATTTTCGCAGGATATCTTTTGCTTCTCTTTCACGATTACCCAAAATTAAGCATTTTTGGAAATTATTTCTTTTTTTTTCTTAGAAAAGTAACCACAATATGAACATTCTCAGATCTGCAATTTTATAGTACTTTATGTAAATAACATTTTCCCATTTTGGGTTTAACATTTTGATTTTATTTGTTTTAGATGGTACATCTGCAATAACTTCTGACACTTTACATTATCTAGAATTTTCCCCTTCTCCTTTCAGCTCTGGCTTATCGTAGTTTGGCTATCCCCCTTTAAACTGTTACCTGATCTCCCTGTTCAGTAAATAGGAAGAAACAAGAAACCACAGAACTTAGTCCTCACGTTATAACTGTCACCAGCACCGATTCTTCAGCCCTGGGTATCTCCTCTCTCTCTCTCTTCTTTTTTCTGCCTTTTAGATGAACCTTACAAGCATACAAAATATCTGGACTATTATTATTACATTAAAAAAGCTATAATATACACACGTCTCTTTGCGGAGACAAGAAATGTAGTTATCTATATAATTTAAAATGTGTGTTCAATAATAATAGCATAATAATTATTGAAAGATATTTAATAATGTCCAGAAATGATCATACTGAACAGAAGCTGCAATGCCTGGCAATACAACTTGATAGGTGATTCCAGTGCATTTTCGATCGATTTCACGATGTCTTTCTTCTACAGACTAAGAAAACAATACACATAAAATGTACATTGAGCTGCAATGTCTTGGGGATAGCATTTTAAGCAGAAGTGGTAATTTCCAACTGAATAAACCGAGCAAGAAGTCTTTCAGCATTGTTCACACAGGCATTTACAGCTTGTCAATAATCATAGTAACTATAATAATATAGTAATAATAGTATTATTTTTACTTTCTAATAATATCATTATTTTTAACACTTTGCAACAAAGTTGAAAAGTGTTTATGACTTTGTTCATTCTGTCTGTCTGTCTGTCTGTCTGTCCGTTAGCACGATAACTGCCGTAAAAATGACTTAATCAAACTGAAATTTTAGTATGTTGTTCAGACGGTCTGTAGGACCTATGGGAATATAAATGAATAATATCACCCAATTAGTTTTGGATTGAACCCGGGTTGAAAAAAGAAATACATTGAGCCCTATGGGACCTAATTTTTCAAACATTTTTTAAGCGGATTTAAAATTCACAAATTGCTTCGAAAATTTTAGGTAATAGTCAAATTGTTCCATAAAATATATAAAAAAAAAATTCAGTGAAATATATTCAGTAGATTTTTAAATAAAAATTAAAATAATAATTACACATCTTATATGAAACGATCACGTGACCATGATATGAAACGATCACATGACCCACTTCAAAATGATATATGGCATCCCTCTTGTTTCAAAATCGTGATTTTTTAAAGTTCTTTTTAATTCATATTGAGTGTTGTATCCGTCCTAAAACTACTTTGTTTTTGCTTAAATTCTGTGCATCTACATACAAAAACAACACAATGACAATATATTTGAGTTTAAATTCTCATTCAAATTTGATTATTTCTACAACTAAGCCTATTTTTCACCTATGTAAAATGTAAACAGCAAAATATGTAGAATGAGTTGTATTAGAATTACTGTATTTCTTTAACACAAAATAATTCAGTCCATGGAGTCTGCATGGCTGATATGAATGAAATATTAATTGATTTTATAAACAGAAGGACGATTTTTTTCGATGAAGTTTTAAGCATAGAGTTTATGAACTGTAGCACCATGGTCTTAATTTTTAAATAAAATAAATTATTATAGTATTGTGATGAATGAAATGAATGAAATCCTGCTTTTATAGAGAGATCCAGGCGTGTTATTTTTTCTATGACGTCATTTGAATTTATTTCAGTTGTTTTCGATGAAGTTTTCAAATATAATAAATTATCGTAGTATTATGATAGTTTTAAAAATATTACCGTGGAATGTATTGCATTTTAGAGATATTTAAACCAGGCAATTTATATTTCAATGCCGTCATTTGAATGAAGTTCATTTTTTTCAATGAAGGTTTAAGTTTTCAAATATAATAAATCAATGTAGTATTGTGATAAGTTTTAAAATATTACCGAGGAATGTATTGCATTTTCGACTTTTTTAAATAAAATTGCATTGAAGTTGGAAAGTGTTTCATAATCAATGCTTTAAGCATGATTGATCTTTCTTGTTACTTTTTAATAATAATATTATTTTTACTATTCTTTCTTCTATAGACAGTAGTAGTAAAGAAAGGGGCGTTCACCAACGAAGGCGGTATGTGCGGTATGCGGTATGCGGTAGGGCCGCCATCTTGGATTTCTGTAATCCTGGACGGGGGTGTAAAAGGGGGGGAAAATGAAAAAAGGTGGGGGTAAAAATTTTTGAGAAACTTTTTGTCGGGTGGCAACGATTTTGTAGTCTTGTACGAGGGGTTGAGGGGGAAATAAATTTTTGGAATGAGATTTTTTATAAGTATAGGAGAAACTATTTTGAGAGTGGCAACACCACGGAAGGCGGTATGAAACCATCAGCGCCCCCTAGCGGCGTAAAGTGGAACTATCGGGGATAGAACTTAGATATATTTTTTGTTTTGGTTGCCATAGCAACACCTGTGGGGTAGAAACTATTTTGAGAGTGGCAACACCACGGAAGGCGGTATGAAACCATCAGCGCCCCCTAGCGGCGTAAAGTGGAACTATCGGGGATAGAACTTAGATATATTTTTTGTTTTGGTTGCCATAGCAACACCTGTGGGGTAGAAACTTTTTTCGAGGTGGCAACACCACGGAAGGCGGTATGAAACCATCAGCGCCCCCTAGCGGCGAAAAGGAGAATTAAAATTGGGATTTTTCTGATAATTGGGATTTTTTTTTTTTTTATTTTTCTAAATGAATTAATTAAGTACGAAATATTTGTATTTTTTTTTTCTTTTTCTTAAATGAATTAAAGGCGTTAATGAGGATAATTAAATAAAGTAATTAAGTAATGAATATCCGCATGCTAGGAGCGTGCCAATATCCCTCCGCCAAGGACATGTTAAGGGTATACCAAGGGTGTACCAAAGGGATATGCTGAAGGCATGCTAAGGTCATATCAATACCCCTCCGCCTAAGAAAAGAGTGCTTGCCCTATATCGCGGTTACGAAGTGAACTGTAAGAATTTTATATTTTACTAACAAAATTTCGTAAATGCAAGTTTTTTTCTTATATTTTTTCACAAATGTAAGTTTTTTACTTTTCAAAAACCGCACTTATGCTGTTTTCTCTATGGGAATTAACATAGGTTTTCGCACTTGTGCTATTTTTTAACGTTTTTTCACAAAAACATACTTTTTACTAACAAAATTTCGTAAATGCAAGTTTTTTTCTTATATTTTTTCGCAAATGTAATTTTTTTACTTTTCAAAAACCGCACTTATGCTGTTTTCTCTATGGGAATTAACATAGGTTTTCGCGCTTGTGCTATTTTTTAACGTTTTTTCACAAAAACATACTTTTTACTAACAAAATTTCGTAAATGCAAGTTTTTTTCTTATATTTTTTCGCAAATGTAATTTTTTTACTTTTCAAAAACCGCACTTGTGCTGTTTTCTCTATGGGAATTAACATAGGTTTTCGCACTTGTGCTATTTTTTAACGTTTTTTCACAAAAACATACTTTTTACTAACAAAATTTCGTAAATGCAAGTTTTTTTCTTATATTTTTTCGCAAATGTAATTTTTTTACTTTTCAAAAACCGCACTTGTGCTGTTTTCTCTATGGGAATTAACATAGGTTTTCGCACTTGTGCTATTTTTTAACGTTTTTTCACAAAAACATACTTTTTACTAACAAAATTTCGTAAATGCAAGTTTTTTTCTTATATTTTTTCGCAAATGTAAGTTTTTTACTTTTCAAAAACCACACTTGTGCCGTTTTCTCTATGGAAATTAACATAGGTTTTCGCACTTGTGCTATTTTTTAACGTTTTTTCACAAAAACATACTTTTTACTTGTAAAAAACTAACAAAAACGCGTTTTTAAAGTAGCAGAATCGCGTGAATTGGTGTTTTAAAGTAGCAGAATCGCGTGAATTGGTGTTTTAAAGTAGCAGAATCGCGTGAATTGGTGTTTTAAAGTAGCAGAATCGCGTGAATTGGTGTTTTAAAGTAGCAGAATCGCGTGAATTGGTGTTTTAAAGTAGCAGAATCGCGTGAATTGGTGTTTTAAAGTAGCAGAATCGCGTGAATTGGTGTTTTAAAGTAGCAGAATCGCGTGAATTGGTGTTTTAAAGTAGCAGAATCTCGGGAATCTCGGGAATCTCGGGAATCTCGAGAATCTCGGGAATCGCATGAATTGGGTGTATGAGAGGGGGTGTGTTTGCCCAACCGGTCTTGGAGTTTAAATTAATATGTGTGCTATTTTATGCATATGTTATTTCTTTAAACCAACATGTTTTAAAAACCGCATAGTGCATTAAATCACGATGACAGATCTACCCCTCCCCACCTCGCGTGAATGTGGATAGTTACATCGTATGGTCAGTGCGAGAAAGATGAGGATACTACTATCAGAGCGTGGTTCTGTACCAGGCTATAACTTGAGGCTATTTGCCGCGTTGGGCTGGGTCGACTGAACCGCTCTCGCTGCTATTGTTAACATCTGTGGTGGGGGACAGTTTTTCCGGACTGATAGAATGCTTGTGTTGGACCATCGCGAAATGCTATTCTCAGCTGGGAGAGGCTCTTTTAAAGAAGTTCTTATTAAATTTTAACATGTTTTAAAAAGAATCTTTCATTCATTAGTGTTATGAATCACGCAAGTTAATTAAAGGATGTTAATTAAATTAATTGATTAAGTATTGAATGCCTGTATACCAGGAGCATGTTAAAGACATGTCAAGGGGTATGTCAAAGCGTACCAAGGGTGCACCAAAGGAGTATGCTAAAGACATGACAAAGTCTACACTATCCCTCTGCTATATCACGGTTACGAAGTGAACTGCGAGAATCTTGTAGGGTGGGATACTTGAAAATATCGTATGATGAGGGGTATGCCAAGAGGATCGAACATGAATTTTAAGAATGTGCCGCTTTTTGCGTTTTTTTCACAAAAAGTTTTCAAAACGTTAAAAAAACAACAAAAATGTGTGTTTTTTCAACAAGTTGAAGTTTTGGAGTTGTTGGATTTCTCTATGGGAATTAACATGGGTTTTCACACTTTTGCGAATTTTTTAGAAAAAAAATGTGGTTTTTTGCAAAAATGCGGCCAAAAATGTGTTTTTTGCAAAACGCGGAATCGGCCGATTTTTTTCAAACTGTTGGATTTCTCTATGGAAATTAACATAGGTTTTCACACTTTTGCAATTTTTTGAAAGAAAATGTGCGTTTTTGCAAAAATGCGGCCAAAAAAGCGTGTTTTTAAAGTAGCAGAATCGCGTGAATTGGGTGTATGGGAGGGGGTGTGTTTCCCCAACCACTACGGTCTTGGGGGTTTAAAAAATTTTAAAAATAAATATTTTCAATAAATATTCCCAAAAATAAATATTTTTAATAAATATTTCCAAAAATAAATATTTTTAAATAATCGTGAAAGTGTCTAAAATACTTGAGTGTTATGAATCTCACAAGTTAATGAAAGGATGATAATTAAATAAAGTCTTAGAGTTTAAATAATAGCAGATACCAATGGCTGTATGCATATGTTTTTACAAGTGTACTACTACTACCATAGGGGGTTTCTTTAAACCAACATGTTTTAATACGTGTGTTATTCTAAGAGGGAGAAACACCTAATATGGTGATACATATGACACACGCGCTCAGCACAAATCGATAGAAATAAATGGTGAGATAATTTTTAAAGACGAGACTTTTAAATTTTTTTTCGATAAATAAGGTATTTGAGGTTATTTAACGTGTGAATGAACGATACATACCAATAAAATGAGGAACTAGGCTAAGTTTACAAGTATGGGACTTTAAAGTTCTGATGTTTTAGGGGTAGAACTTGAATTTATAATTAAACATGATTTATACTAACTACTGCAAAGGGAGAAATGCATAGCGAAAGGGGTTATGTGTGTATATATATATATATATAATACATATAACCAACACCCACCGGTGGAATGCAGATCTAAGATAGTATGTTTAGGAGAAGACATGAGATTCTTAAGTAAATGGAGTATTGAGAGGCATTTAAAGAGATATAAACATATGATAAGGTAACATCCATAATACACACAACTAATATAGGACAGCGAAAGGAAAACTTTAGTATTGTTTAGAGACCGAACTTCAAATATGTAAGTAAATGTAGGTGTTTGGAAATTTTTAATGGGCTATGTGCAACACACATGTCCCCGATCACAGTGGTGGAAAAGTGATACCGGAGCAGTTTTTAAAGATGTGACTTTAACTTTTTTCAATTAAGTGAAGAATCTAATAAATATTAGAGGGTGCTAGCGCTTACCGAGGGTTTTATGTATAATACACATAAGCAGAATATAACATTAGGAAGGGGATATTAGAAAATTTTTTAAAGATAGGACTTTAGATTTTGGAACTAAATGAGATATCAAGAAACATTTAAAGGGGATGAAAATATCTAATGAGGCGGAATGGGGGTGTACTTACCCAAGATACCCAGCACTGAAATTATTCACTAAGATAAATTTTTTTAAAGTAAAGACTTTAGAAGTTTCACATAAAAGGCAATTTATACTAGTTTTTAAAGAAATGAAAACGCCCAGCGAGATGACTTAGAATGAATACAACGCCGATATATATAACAGTGAAAAGAAAACTTAAATATTGTTTAAAGACTGCACTTCAAATTTCAAAGTAAATGTACATACCCGGAAACTTTTAATGGACTAGTATAATACACATACTTGATATAACAGTTAAATGACGAACTAAGAATAATTTATAAGTATGTAACTTTGGATTTTTTTAGTTAAATAGGGATTTCAGCTAATTTTTAGAGGTATAGAAAGGTATACTAAAGGGTGTACAACAAATTTTTAGAAGGGACTTAGGGAATTTGCTAGCTAAATAGGGATTTCCACTACTTTTTAAAGGGATATAAAGGCATACTAAAGGGTATATAGCAAATTTTTAGAGGGGACTTTGAGAATTTTTTAGCTAAATAGGGATTTCTACTAACTTTTAAGGAATAGAAACACGTACTGAAGAGTATAGAGCGTAATCATTACTAACACCTAGTGCTAAAATGAGGAATTAGAGTAATATTTTGGGGATGGGACTTTAGATTTTTAAGTAAATGTTATGTTTAAAAACTTTTAAAGTAGCTTAAATACCTACTAAGATGACATATGCGATACACATAGCCAATACATAGTTATTAAATAGGGAAAAGCTAAGATGGCTTTTTAGAATAACACCTAAAATTTTTTCTAACTAAGCGCAATATATCAACACTTAAAGCGGACGAATACGAAGATTCAGACGGCATGTGTGATACACATCGCGGGCACATAATAGTTAAATCTTAATTTAAGTAAGTTTTTAAGGATAGAACTCTGAATTTTTTGGGTAAATGAGATGTTTAAGAACATTTAAAGAGTCAAAAACACCTAATAAGGCGGTATGAGATGATTTCATCATCATCAGATAACAGCGAAATGGGGATACTACAAATATTTTAAAGGGGAATCCTTAAAATTTCTAAGTAAATAACCTTTAAAGGGGTGAAAAATATATAGCGAAGTTGTGTAGATAATACAGATCATCGACATTCTAAAACAGACAAGACATGTCTATACAAGATAAAAAAATGTTGTACGTTAATATAAACATACATTATTCTATGTAGCAATGTAATACATACCCCAAGATTTATATAAAGTAATTGCGAATACATTATACCAATCCCATCAGAAATCAGCTAAAATAATAAAATTATCAAGCTGAATAATATATCTAGGTACTAAAACCCCAACAAACTACATCAAATTGATAAAAATCTTAACTAAATAAAATAATAAAGCTGTAACATACTATAAAAATACTAAGTTTAATAAAATAATAGAATAAAATCATATTAAAGCAAGTACTTACATGTTCAATCCGACTCAAAATGCTACATTAGGTGTAGGCCGATGAATAATGACAGATATAACATCTCCAGCTTTACCAACTTAAACCGACATATTCCCAGAGCAACTTGAAACGCGTCTTGACAGCACGAAATCCACAGCAGAAGTGATAAAATCGATACTTCAACGACACCCCCTACACGACAAGGTCACATCAAGGTCATATCATGGTTACAGTTAAACTATGGTATAAAATAGAATCACATGTTAAAAAATAATAGATTTTAGTAAAATAATTAAAGAAAATCCCTCTGTGATTATGAATGACCTGTCTATATTTACCGTGTGTGTGTGTGTGTGTGTAATTATACCTTAAAAAGCTATATATCTGTAGTATCCCAACGGATACTAATATTTGTTTTTCAAACTTAGAAAAACTTTATTTCAGTTGCACTTATTTTAAGTGTAATTAAAAAAAAGTTTTAACTAAATGTGTAAGACAAATATTAGTATCCGTTGGGATACTACAGATATATAGCTTTTTAAGGTATAATTACACATACACACACACGGTAAATATAGACAGGTCATTCATAATCACAGAGGGATTTTCTTTAATTATTTTACTAAAATCTATTATTTTTTAACATGTGATTCTATTTTATACCATAGTTTAACTGTAACCATGATATGACCTTGATGTGACCTTGTCGTGTAGGGGGTGTCGTTGAAGTATCGATTTTATCACTTCTGCTGTGGATTTCGTGCTGTCAAGACGCGTTTCAAGTTGCTCTGGGAATATGTCGGTTTAAGTTGGTAAAGCTGGAGATGTTATATCTGTCATTATTCATCGGCCTACACCTAATGTAGCATTTTGAGTCGGATTGAACATGTAAGTACTTGCTTTAATATGATTTTATTCTATTATTTTATTAAACTTAGTATTTTTATAGTATGTTACAGCTTTATTATTTTATTTAGTTAAGATTTTTATCAATTTGATGTAGTTTGTTGGGGTTTTAGTACCTAGATATATTATTCAGCTTGATAATTTTATTATTTTAGCTGATTTCTGATGGGATTGGTATAATGTATTCGCAATTACTTTATATAAATCTTGGGGTATGTATTACATTGCTACATAGAATAATGTATGTTTATATTAACGTACAACATTTTTTTATCTTGTATAGACATGTCTTGTCTGTTTTAGAATGTCGATGATCTGTATTATCTACACAACTTCGCTATATATTTTTCACCCCTTTAAAGGTTATTTACTTAGAAATTTTAAGGATTCCCCTTTAAAATATTTGTAGTATCCCCATTTCGCTGTTATCTGATGATGATGAAATCATCTCATACCGCCTTATTAGGTGTTTTTGACTCTTTAAATGTTCTTAAACATCTCATTTACCCAAAAAATTCAGAGTTCTATCCTTAAAAACTTACTTAAATTAAGATTTAACTATTATGTGCCCGCGATGTGTATCACACATGCCGTCTGAATCTTCGTATTCGTCCGCTTTAAGTGTTGATATATTGCGCTTAGTTAGAAAAAATTTTAGGTGTTATTCTAAAAAGCCATCTTAGCTTTTCCCTATTTAATAACTATGTATTGGCTATGTGTATCGCATATGTCATCTTAGTAGGTATTTAAGCTACTTTAAAAGTTTTTAAACATAACATTTACTTAAAAATCTAAAGTCCCATCCCCAAAATATTACTCTAATTCCTCATTTTAGCACTAGGTGTTAGTAATGATTACGCTCTATACTCTTCAGTACGTGTTTCTATTCCTTAAAAGTTAGTAGAAATCCCTATTTAGCTAAAAAATTCTCAAAGTCCCCTCTAAAAATTTGCTATATACCCTTTAGTATGCCTTTATATCCCTTTAAAAAGTAGTGGAAATCCCTATTTAGCTAGCAAATTCCCTAAGTCCCTTCTAAAAATTTGTTGTACACCCTTTAGTATACCTTTCTATACCTCTAAAAATTAGCTGAAATCCCTATTTAACTAAAAAAATCCAAAGTTACATACTTATAAATTATTCTTAGTTCGTCATTTAACTGTTATATCAAGTATGTGTATTATACTAGTCCATTAAAAGTTTCCGGGTATGTACATTTACTTTGAAATTTGAAGTGCAGTCTTTAAACAATATTTAAGTTTTCTTTTCACTGTTATATATATCGGCGTTGTATTCATTCTAAGTCATCTCGCTGGGCGTTTTCATTTCTTTAAAAACTAGTATAAATTGCCTTTTATGTGAAACTTCTAAAGTCTTTACTTTAAAAAAATTTATCTTAGTGAATAATTTCAGTGCTGGGTATCTTGGGTAAGTACACCCCCATTCCGCCTCATTAGATATTTTCATCCCCTTTAAATGTTTCTTGATATCTCATTTAGTTCCAAAATCTAAAGTCCTATCTTTAAAAAATTTTCTAATATCCCCTTCCTAATGTTATATTCTGCTTATGTGTATTATACATAAAACCCTCGGTAAGCGCTAGCACCCTCTAATATTTATTAGATTCTTCACTTAATTGAAAAAAGTTAAAGTCACATCTTTAAAAACTGCTCCGGTATCACTTTTCCACCACTGTGATCGGGGACATGTGTGTTGCACATAGCCCATTAAAAATTTCCAAACACCTACATTTACTTACATATTTGAAGTTCGGTCTCTAAACAATACTAAAGTTTTCCTTTCGCTGTCCTATATTAGTTGTGTGTATTATGGATGTTACCTTATCATATGTTTATATCTCTTTAAATGCCTCTCAATACTCCATTTACTTAAGAATCTCATGTCTTCTCCTAAACATACTATCTTAGATCTGCATTCCACCGGTGGGTGTTGGTTATATGTATTATATATATATATATATACACACATAACCCCTTTCGCTATGCATTTCTCCCTTTGCAGTAGTTAGTATAAATCATGTTTAATTATAAATTCAAGTTCTACCCCTAAAACATCAAAACTTTAAAGTCCCATACTTGTAAACTTAGCCTAGTTCCTCATTTTATTGGTATGTATCGTTCATTCACACGTTAAATAACCTCAAATACCTTATTTATCGAAAAAAAATTTAAAAGTCTCGTCTTTAAAAATTATCTCACCATTTATTTCTATCGATTTGTGCTGAGCGCGTGTGTCATATGTATCACCATATTAGGTGTTTCTCCCTCTTAGAATAACACACGTATTAAAACATGTTGGTTTAAAGAAACCCCCTATGGTAGTAGTAGTACACTTGTAAAAACATATGCATACAGCCATTGGTATCTGCTATTATTTAAACTCTAAGACTTTATTTAATTATCATCCTTTCATTAACTTGTGAGATTCATAACACTCAAGTATTTTAGACACTTTCACGATTATTTAAAAATATTTATTTTTGGAAATATTTATTAAAAATATTTATTTTTGGGAATATTTATTGAAAATATTTATTTTTAAAATTTTTTAAACCCCCAAGACCGTAGTGGTTGGGGAAACACACCCCCTCCCATACACCCAATTCACGCGATTCTGCTACTTTAAAAACACGCTTTTTTGGCCGCATTTTTGCAAAAACGCACATTTTCTTTCAAAAAATTGCAAAAGTGTGAAAACCTATGTTAATTTCCATAGAGAAATCCAACAGTTTGAAAAAAATCGGCCGATTCCGCGTTTTGCAAAAAACACATTTTTGGCCGCATTTTTGCAAAAAACCACATTTTTTTTCTAAAAAATTCGCAAAAGTGTGAAAACCCATGTTAATTCCCATAGAGAAATCCAACAACTCCAAAACTTCAACTTGTTGAAAAAACACACATTTTTGTTGTTTTTTTAACGTTTTGAAAACTTTTTGTGAAAAAAACGCAAAAAGCGGCACATTCTTAAAATTCATGTTCGATCCTCTTGGCATACCCCTCATCATACGATATTTTCAAGTATCCCACCCTACAAGATTCTCGCAGTTCACTTCGTAACCGTGATATAGCAGAGGGATAGTGTAGACTTTGTCATGTCTTTAGCATACTCCTTTGGTGCACCCTTGGTACGCTTTGACATACCCCTTGACATGTCTTTAACATGCTCCTGGTATACAGGCATTCAATACTTAATCAATTAATTTAATTAACATCCTTTAATTAACTTGCGTGATTCATAACACTAATGAATGAAAGATTCTTTTTAAAACATGTTAAAATTTAATAAGAACTTCTTTAAAAGAGCCTCTCCCAGCTGAGAATAGCATTTCGCGATGGTCCAACACAAGCATTCTATCAGTCCGGAAAAACTGTCCCCCACCACAGATGTTAACAATAGCAGCGAGAGCGGTTCAGTCGACCCAGCCCAACGCGGCAAATAGCCTCAAGTTATAGCCTGGTACAGAACCACGCTCTGATAGTAGTATCCTCATCTTTCTCGCACTGACCATACGATGTAACTATCCACATTCACGCGAGGTGGGGAGGGGTAGATCTGTCATCGTGATTTAATGCACTATGCGGTTTTTAAAACATGTTGGTTTAAAGAAATAACATATGCATAAAATAGCACACATATTAATTTAAACTCCAAGACCGGTTGGGCAAACACACCCCCTCTCATACACCCAATTCATGCGATTCCCGAGATTCTCGAGATTCCCGAGATTCCCGAGATTCCCGAGATTCTGCTACTTTAAAACACCAATTCACGCGATTCTGCTACTTTAAAACACCAATTCACGCGATTCTGCTACTTTAAAACACCAATTCACGCGATTCTGCTACTTTAAAACACCAATTCACGCGATTCTGCTACTTTAAAACACCAATTCACGCGATTCTGCTACTTTAAAACACCAATTCACGCGATTCTGCTACTTTAAAACACCAATTCACGCGATTCTGCTACTTTAAAAACGCGTTTTTGTTAGTTTTTTACAAGTAAAAAGTATGTTTTTGTGAAAAAACGTTAAAAAATAGCACAAGTGCGAAAACCTATGTTAATTTCCATAGAGAAAACGGCACAAGTGTGGTTTTTGAAAAGTAAAAAACTTACATTTGCGAAAAAATATAAGAAAAAAACTTGCATTTACGAAATTTTGTTAGTAAAAAGTATGTTTTTGTGAAAAAACGTTAAAAAATAGCACAAGTGCGAAAACCTATGTTAATTCCCATAGAGAAAACAGCACAAGTGCGGTTTTTGAAAAGTAAAAAAATTACATTTGCGAAAAAATATAAGAAAAAAACTTGCATTTACGAAATTTTGTTAGTAAAAAGTATGTTTTTGTGAAAAAACGTTAAAAAATAGCACAAGTGCGAAAACCTATGTTAATTCCCATAGAGAAAACAGCACAAGTGCGGTTTTTGAAAAGTAAAAAAATTACATTTGCGAAAAAATATAAGAAAAAAACTTGCATTTACGAAATTTTGTTAGTAAAAAGTATGTTTTTGTGAAAAAACGTTAAAAAATAGCACAAGCGCGAAAACCTATGTTAATTCCCATAGAGAAAACAGCATAAGTGCGGTTTTTGAAAAGTAAAAAAATTACATTTGCGAAAAAATATAAGAAAAAAACTTGCATTTACGAAATTTTGTTAGTAAAAAGTATGTTTTTGTGAAAAAACGTTAAAAAATAGCACAAGTGCGAAAACCTATGTTAATTCCCATAGAGAAAACAGCATAAGTGCGGTTTTTGAAAAGTAAAAAACTTACATTTGTGAAAAAATATAAGAAAAAAACTTGCATTTACGAAATTTTGTTAGTAAAATATAAAATTCTTACAGTTCACTTCGTAACCGCGATATAGGGCAAGCACTCTTTTCTTAGGCGGAGGGGTATTGATATGACCTTAGCATGCCTTCAGCATATCCCTTTGGTACACCCTTGGTATACCCTTAACATGTCCTTGGCGGAGGGATATTGGCACGCTCCTAGCATGCGGATATTCATTACTTAATTACTTTATTTAATTATCCTCATTAACGCCTTTAATTCATTTAAGAAAAAGAAAAAAAAAATACAAATATTTCGTACTTAATTAATTCATTTAGAAAAAAAAAAAAAAAAAAAATCCCAATTATCAGAAAAATCCCAATTTTAATTCTCCTTTTCGCCGCTAGGGGGCGCTGATGGTTTCATACCGCCTTCCGTGGTGTTGCCACCTCGAAAAAAGTTTCTACCCCACAGGTGTTGCTATGGCAACCAAAACAAAAAATATATCTAAGTTCTATCCCCGATAGTTCCACTTTACGCCGCTAGGGGGCGCTGATGGTTTCATACCGCCTTCCGTGGTGTTGCCACTCTCAAAATAGTTTCTACCCCACAGGTGTTGCTATGGCAACCAAAACAAAAAATATATCTAAGTTCTATCCCCGATAGTTCCACTTTACGCCGCTAGGGGGCGCTGATGGTTTCATACCGCCTTCCGTGGTGTTGCCACTCTCAAAATAGTTTCTCCTATACTTATAAAAAATCTCATTCCAAAAATTTATTTCCCCCTCAACCCCTCGTACAAGACTACAAAATCGTTGCCACCCGACAAAAAGTTTCTCAAAAATTTTTACCCCCACCTTTTTTCATTTTCCCCCCCTTTTACACCCCCGTCCAGGATTACAGAAATCCAAGATGGCGGCCCTACCGCATACCGCATACCGCACATACCGCCTTCGTTGGTGAACGCCCCTTTCTTTACTACTATAGACTAAGAAAGCAATGCACATAAAATGTACTTTGAGCTGCAATGCCTTAGCGAACAACATTTTAAGCAGAAGTGATCAGTTCCAACTGAATAAACTGAGCAAGAAGTCTTTCAGCATTGTTCACTCAGACATTTGCAGCTTGCTAATAATAATAGTAACTATAATAATATAGTAATAATAATAATAATAATAATGATGATTTTTTGTGAAAGATGAAAAAGCACCGCTAGTCATATCACCAGTAACGCAATATGTTTGGAATACTTATTTGTAGAATTTTCACTTGCAGACAGCAATGCTAATCCATAAGGTATTGATAAAAATGATATATAAAAAGTATATAACTCTTTTGCAATGAATCTACTAGACCTTGTTAATACCGAACAATGTGACCATGTTGCCAATGTTAACTAAAAGTTGCACGTCAATCATCGGCAATCAATTTCGCAAACTGTTGCGTATATGACAGATCTAATAATAGTTCTGAGAAAGAACGTTAATGCTATGAGAAAATGAATAAGCAGACAGTACAACCAAGTCAATTCCATGACTAATGTGCAATTTTAAAGCAATATGTCAGATTTTTTGATAACTTCAAGAGGTCAAAATACACTCGTCAGTTTTTTCTCCTTTTTATTCTTTTTTTTTTTTTTTTTTGCCGAACAAAGAAGGAATAAAGAAAAAGGTAGCAACAAAAACAGAAAATGTGTAATTTGGGTCTTACTGTTCGAGTGTTCTGCTTTCTTCCCGTTTTGTCGAACCAGTTTTGAACAGCACGTGCAAAATTTTCACGGGAATGATTAATTCTTCTGCGAGAGTTGGGCAGGCATTCTCTGCAAGGTCAGGGTCGACATTTCTATTTAAAAAGAATTGGAGAACAAAATGGCGGAGGGGGAAAACAAGAGAGACTGTCCACGTGTCTAAAGAAAATGCTATTCGGTGATTAAGATTTGCGGTTGATCTCTGCCTCTGTACACTGAATAGGTAGTTAGATTGTTTTCGGTTATGCCCGCGGCGTGATCTAAAAGCAAGTTCTGAAATAAGTGTGTGCACAGGTGCTTTTTTTTATAGTACATAACTGCTTTTATTGCTTCTTCGAAATTCATTGAATGGACATTTGTTCATTCTTTCAAACCAGAAAAGAATGACCAATTGATTCGTTTATAAAATGTGGCCTTTTTGATCCCAGAAGTATATAAAGAAGTTTGCCGTTAGCAAAAATTGTTGAGAAGCAAAGTTGTTGCTTTTTCTTCCTGCTAATGCAGCAAACAATTCAGTGCTTATATTTAAGGGAATATTCTAGCGAAACTACACAATTTATTATGCATTAAATTATATTTTGTTTCATGTAATGTACATTTTTTTGTTTCATAAATACACCGCACTGAACCTGGAACGATAATCAATCGTTTTTTCTATATTTTCACAATTATAGCAATTCTATGAGAAAGAAGTATATTCCAATTATTTCAGAACTCTGCGTATTAAGAGCGTTATATTCATTTCTCTATTATTTAAATCAGGGGTTTCTAAAGTTATTGAGCGGAGGGCCACATTAGTATATTAAAAGTACTAGGAGGGCTGGATCGAAAAATATATATGTTTAAACTATACATATTGCAATTTATATATATATATATATATGTGTGTGTGTGTGCACCTTATAACCATTAAGCATGTATGCACATGCACACATGTAAGTTTATTTTTTCAAAGGAAAATATCAAATATACTTAAAAATAGTTATTAATTGTGAGCGATTCTCTTTGTATTTATTTATTTTTGTCAGAAAATATTGGAACAGGAAAATGTTGAACATTAATAAAGGTACCAAACATTGAAAAATAACTTATGAGAGCAATGTTACTTCCAAATATGGAAATCATTTTCTTTGCAAAATTCTTCGAAAAACAAAAGTTATTTTCCTGCAATAAAGAATAGAGCTTTGCAACAAAGAATAGGACTAATACTGCCGTCCATCCGTATAATATGTATGTAGGTATTTTGTGTATTCTGCATACAAGGTTCCTTATATTGCTGTCGTATATATTTTTGAAACACCGCAAATATCTAAAACTTTTACCTTTTAAAGTCTTTGGTTTGTTACTTCTCTTCATGAGCTAGAAACAGCGAAATTTAATTTTATTTTATTTTCGTTACAATTTTGACGCGAACGACATTGCCTTTGTCTAGCCATTTGCTTCTAAGGCTATTTAAATCGTCATACTTTTAGATTTTTAACTGTGTGATTTATTTTATTCTCAACTGTGTTACCCTTGCAGAAGCCTAATGTGTAAAGCAGTGGTTGCACGTATTTTTGGGTTTTTTCTTAGCGTTTAATCGGTTAGTAACAGGGAATAAGATGCTCAAATAGATTTCTTTTTACTTTAAATGTTAACTTTGTCCGTCCTGAATTTGATATCTTGGATGTGTATGAATATTTATTTCGACTTCAATTGCTCTGAGACAGTTCTATTTTCGGTTTGTTACTTTTGTTTGTTTATTCCACCAAACTATCTTTGCTCTCCCTGTGTTCTTCGATTAGAAAAAATAATTAATTTGTTCATTTGACTGAAGGGTCATCAGTTTTCTTACTGGTCGCACGAAAATAATATAAACCAATATATACTATTAAATTATTTAATGTTTCTAATTATTACAACACTATTAGTATGTATTTATGCAAATTTGAGGTCAACAGGCTATAATTTTCAGAACTGGTTTACATTCATTGTATAGCCAACAACAAAAGTATAAAAGTTTAAATGTGCCATGTAATAAACTCATCTATTCTAATCTGTCACTGTAAATGGGAATTTTCTTATATTCTTTTAACACAAGGTGAGTTTATTGTTTGGTTTAAAGCAAATTTTATAAAAATATCCTCCTATTTTTACTTTCCTTATATACATAATGTATAAGGAAAGTATTGTGACGGGGTCGAAAATTCGACTTCGAGTTTTCGACGGGAGAGCACGTTTCAAGCATCCCTGATCACGAGTCAAACATTTTTGAAGTGATGTCTGTGTGTGTGTGTGTGTGTGTGTCAGTGAGTTTGTGGAGACGATAACTGACGAACGAATGGACCGATTCGAACGAAATTTGGTACAAAAATCACAATCGGTAAACACTGGAAGCCTATTGTTTTTAAACGTAATCGAATGTTCACCCCCCCCCCCTAAATTTTCGAGTGAAATTTTGAAAAAATCGTTAAAAAATTAAAATCGCTAATAAAGTTACGCAAGTAGACATTTCTTATGTAATTTTTCATTAGAAAATGATTTACATAAATTTTACAACGTTAACATGAACCGTTCCCGAGATATTGCACATTTTTCAAAAATTTATCGAAAAGTCATATAAAATAAAAAATATATATTACCTATTGAGAAACATGTTCACTTCTCATATGTAATACCATGCGATAAATTTGGTGACATCATTCTCGTGGATCTAGCTCGTTCCATTCATGAGAAAAGCTACTTCGAGTAATACTTTTGTATTTGAACGCCAATAGTCATTTATCTGCTATAAGAATAACTTATTTCTCTGTTAGTAAAACTTGGCGAGATTTTGGCGACGAATTTGGCGGAATGTTGCCAACTTGGCGACTTTTTGAAATGCTGCCAAATTAACGAAAATCTCGCCAAATGAATTAAAATGGCGCTAAATCAATGAAAATGACGACTAATTGTCGAAAATTCAATATCTTGGAAAGAATATAAGTATCTACCATAAGAAAAACCTATTTTTTTTACTCTAAAAGTAGTAAATTCATTGCATTATATAAGGAAAGTCATGTGTTGCCCGCATCAGATTTTTCCCCCCTTAATTTGTAGTTTGTGGAGGTTATTTGGTGTACACGTTTATTTATTGAAAAGAACAGTGGAAAGTCGGAATGTGCATGCGTTCTTTTATGATATTAAAATGTTTTTGGCTTTCTATAAATTATAGTCCTTAATATACTCTTGTATATATTGTACATTAAGGACTTTCCTTCCATTGCTTTCTATTTTTAATTTTTAGAGACGTTTTATGATATATATTGCATATATTTTTAATTTACAGGTATTATATGAGTCTGAAATTTAAAAGCTATTCATTATTTTCAATGTGTTAGACTTTTATCTCAATCTTGTTTCTTTTTTTTTTTCAGGTACGTTTATTTTCTTTTTCCATTCAGTTTAACTGCATATTTTATCATCAGATATATGGTAAGGCATATTCATTCTTTTTATTAATTGCAACATTGAAATTTAATGTTTTCATTTGTGACTATAGTGACAATCAAATTTGCCATCTATGTTTTTTAAAAAAAAAATTTTTTTTTGAGCATCTGTTTCACAAATATTCAGTTCTTTTAACATTTATTTCTTTAGTAAATTTCTTAGAGGTAGTCTTTAGGACTATTTTAGCCTCAAATATATACATTCTTAGGTATTTTACTTCTAGTTTCAGTCAGACCGAATGACTAGATTTGTTCTGAATATTTAAAATGTATATTAAGAGAACTACAAGATTTTTATTTTAAAATTCAAATTTTATTTTGAATTGGACTTTAATGATCATTACTATGATTGATATCACTGATTAATCATTAATAACTAATTAATGTCAATTTATGCATAAAGAAATAGAAAGATAGTTCTAATTTATCACTTGTTATTAGACACTTGGCGGGAAAAACCAAAACAAAATAAACTTAGGAATACAAAAAACCTTAGCCTTTTGTACCTTTCCCAGTGAAATATTATTTAAATGTTGGTTTAATGCTTGCTGTTTTCACCTGAAACTACAACATTATGTTTTAATTTACTTGCGCTATTATGTAATTACTAGTAGAATACCCGTTGAAAATCAACGGTCTCCCAATAAGCAACCCCTGAATAATCTAAATTTTTGAATAATTCGTGTTTCACATTTTTTCGGCAAATCGAATATATTAGTATGCAGAACCCCCTAAAGAAGAAAATCTTGGAAAATTTAAATTGCGCACGTCGTCCTTTCGAATTATCTACCAGTACACCAAATTAAAGTCTCGATCTCATCCCGAAACATACTATTTTATCATCTCCCCTTTCGAACGTTTTTCTTTGGACCACCCCCATAAATGAACATTTTTGAAAAACTCTGTTCGTGTTGTGTTTTTTATCAGATGATTGGCCCATATACCAAATATCAAGCCTCTATCACATTTAAAAGCAAGAGTGTCTCGTTTATTCCGAAAATCGAACATATTGGCGCTTCCTTTTGAACGATTTACCCATACACCTAATTTGAAGTCTCTACCTCATCGCAAAGCATGATTTCCTATCATTTCACTTTTCGAACGTTTTAGTGTGCGGCACCCCCTTAAGTAGAAAATGTTGGAAATCTGAAATTGCACACTTTCTTCCTTTCGAACGATTTACCCATACACCAAATTTGAAGTCTCTATCTCATCGCAAAGCATGCTTTCTCATCATTTCACTTTTCGAACGTTTTGGTGTGGGGCACCCCTCTCTAAAGAACGTTTTCGAAAAATTCGATTTTTCCAGGAGATTTTATCGAACAACCGAGCCGTGTATCAAATTGCAAGTCTCTATCTTTTCGGGAAGTGCCTAAACAAAGCGTGATAGACAGACGGACACTTGGCAATTAGTATATTCTAGCCGCATACCCGTTGAAAATCAACGGCCCCACATTAAGCAACCCCTGAATAATGTAAATTTTTTAATAATTCGCGTTTCTTATTTATTCGACAAATCGAACATTTAGTTTTGAGGCACCCCCAAAAGTTCAAAATATCGGAAAACTGAAATTGCACATGTTCTTCCTTTCGAACTATCTACCTGTACACCAAATTTGAAGTCTGTATCTTATTTCGAAGCATGTATTTTTTTATCAATTCACATTTTGAACGTTTTCCTCTTGAGAACCCCCTTAAACGAACATTTTTGAAAAATTATATTCGTTTTGGGTGTTTTCATCAAATGATTAGTCTATATATACAATTTTGAGCCTCTATCAAATTTTAAAGGGGCCATTTCTCATTTATTCGGAAAATCGAACATTTTTGTGTGCGGCACACCCTTAAGTAGAAATATTGGAAATCTGAAATTACACACTTTCTTCCTTTCGAACGATTTACCTATATACCAAATTTGAAGTCCCTATCTTATCGCAAAGCAGGCTTTCCTATCATTTCACTTTTCGAACGTTTTGGTGTGGGGCACCCCCTTGAGTAGAAAATATTGGAAATCTGAAAATGCACACTGTCTGCCTTTCGAACGATTTACCCATACACCAAATCTGAAGTCACTATCTCATCGCAAAGCATGCTTTCCTATCATTTCACTTTTCGAACGTTTTGGTGTGGAGCACCCCCTGTAGACGGAAAATCGAACATTTTTGTGTGCGGCACCCCCTTAAGTAGAAAATATTGGAAATCTGAAATTCCGCACTTTCTTTGTTTCAAACGATTTACCCATACTCCAAACTTGAAGTCTCTATCTCATTTCGAACGTTTTGGTATGCTGCACCCCCCCCCCCCCTTAAGTAGAAAATATTGAAAATCTGAAATTGCACACTTTCTTCCTTTCGAACGATTTACCCATACACCAAATTTGAAGTCTCTACCTCATCGCAAAGCATTCTTTCCTATCATTTCACTTTTCGAACGTTTTGGTATGCTGCACCCCCCCCCCCCCTTAAGCAGAAAATATTGGAAATCTGAAATTGCACACTTTCTTGCTTTCGAGTGATTTACCCATATACCAAATTTGAAGTCTCTATCTCATCGCAAAGCATGCTTTCTTATCATTTCACTTTTCGAACGTTTTTGTGTGGGGCACCCCCTCTAGAGAACGTTTTCGAAAAATTCGATTTTTCCAGGGGGTTTTATCGAACGACCGAGCCGTGTACCAAATTGCAAATCTCTATCTATTCGGGAAGTGTCTGAAAAATGCGTGACAGACAGACAGACAGACGGACACTTGGCAATTAGTATATACTAGCCGCATACCCGTTGAAAATCAACGGCCCCACATTAAGCAACCCCTGAATAATGTAATTTTTTTAATAATTCGCGTTTCTTATTTATTCGACAAATCGAACATTTAGTTTTGAGGCACCCCCAAAAGTTCAAAATATCGGAAAACTGAAATTGCACATGTTCTTCCTTTCGAACTATCTACCTGTACACCGAATTTGAAGTCTGTATCTTATTTCGAAGCATGTTTTTTTTATCAATTCACATTTCGAACGTTTTCCTCTGGAGAACCCCCTTAAACGAACATATTTGAAAAATTATATTCGTTTTGGGTGTTTTCATCAAATGATTAGTCTATATATAAAATTTTGAGCCTCTATCAAATTTTAAAGGGGCCGTTTCTCATTTATTCGGAAAATCGAACATTTTTGTGTGCGGCACCCCCCTTAAGCAGAAAATATTGGAAATCTGAAATTGCACACTTTCTTCCTTTCGAACGGTTTACCTATATACCAAATTTGAAGTCCCTATCTTATCGCAAAGCAGGCTTTCCTGTCATTTCACTTTTCGAACGTTTTGGTGTGCGGCACCCCCTTGAGTAGAAAATATTGGAAATCTGAAAATGCATACTTTCTGCCTTTCGAACGATTTACCCATACACCAAATTTAAAGTCTCTACCTCATCGCAAAGCATGCTCTCCTATCATTTCACTTTTCGAACGTTTTGGTGTGCTGCACCCCCCCTTAAGTAGAAAATATTGGAAATCTGAAATTGCACACTTTCTTCCTTTCGAACGATTTACCCATACACCAAATTTGAAGTCTCTATCTCATCGGAAAGCATGCTTTCCTGTCATTTCACTTTTCGAACGTTTTGGTGTGGGGCACCCCCTCTATAGAACGTTTTCGAAAAATGCGATTTTTCCAGGGGGTTTTATCGAACGACCGAGCCGTGTACCAAATTTCAAGTCTCTATCTATTCGGGAAGTGCCTAAAAAAAGCGTGACAGACAGACAGACAGACAGACAGACGGACAGACAGACGGACAGACAGACGGACACTTGGCAATTAGTATATATAGATAGATAGATAGATATCTATTCGGGAAGTGTCTGAAAAATGCGTGACAGACAGACAGACAGACGGACAGACGGACACTTGGCAATTAGTATATATAGATATAGATAACTAGTTAGTATATATAGATAGATTGCCTTGTTTCAGTTGGAATTTATTAGTTTTCCCCTGTGCTCGTTTCTTAAAATATAATAGCTTCTCACTTAATATGTTGTTACCTTTTATGACGTGACATATTTATATTACCTTTGAAATGTCATTATCATCTCATCTTCACATTTTTTGATCCTGTTGGGGTTTTTTTTTCTTTGCACCCTTCAAATATTAATCAATAGATCTAATTACATTTAAAATTTATTAATGATCTTTAAAAATTATTTAAAATAATAATTTAATGCTGCTCAGATCAAACGATATTAACGACATGCTAGGTTTTCAACTTAAATGCAGTGCAGTTGCTTTAGAAATTAAATTACTCCATGAAAAGCATCTTTCTTTTGGATGCGCAGTCACGTCAGATTGTTGCTTAAATATCCATCTTATATGACCACCTACCATGAATGGGTGGAATATTCATATTTACGTTCTCATATTTTTGTAGAGAAAGTGGTGTTTTTCCAGATGTTTTCGACAAGACAAAATTCAATTGGTTTCAGACAATGTTTATGCGAGAATGAGGGAAGAAGGAAGAGGGGGACACAAGATAACTCAAATAACAAGTTGCAACTTGGAAATTTTATGTATAGATATAAATTTTGTAAAAAAAAAATTCAAAAATACCTGAATTTAATAGAATTGTTTTGTGATTCACTTGGTTAGAACATAAAATATTTAAACACATCATTGTATCTGATGAGAAACAATGACATTTCTCGAAACAACGTTTGTAGTATAGTCTATTGTGGAAAACTAGAGATTTAGCTGCACTATAGACATAGTGGTATAAGGATAGTATTTATTAAATCAGCGGCAATGGGCAGAATGATATAATAATATATACGGTCAACACCACTGGAATTACTCGTCCAACGCCATTACCAACATTGAGAGACTGATTGAGTGAAACATTTTATCTTTATATTGTTAACATTTTGTTAAAGCCATTATTTAGTTGAGATTCATAAAATCTCTTCTATATAACTATTTTAACTTTAAATGTTTATTGTTCTTCTCAGCATTACTCTCGAATTAACTAATATAGAAACTCATTCATTCTGTTCTTCAGAGTTCAGTCTTTGATCTCGCTCGTTGACAAACCGTCTCTGTCACTTGACCCCGTGGGACAATCCCGGGACAGCTCCCCAGCAGAGTAGCGTGGCTTTGGACCCAATTTAAATAAATGAACGTGACACCCGAGATGCAGATGTTTGTCATGGTGCACCCCTTTCTTTTCCATCTGGTCGCCATCTTCCATGCTCGAGATGATGCGAGGATAGATTTCCAGAATTGGCTAGCAATCGCCCTGCGAAGAAAAAAAAACTAAGATGAAAGGCAAAGAAAGGATACATAATTATGGCGACCATACGTTTTTTATTATAAAAGGCAGTTTTTCAATTTAAAGTCCAGTTATTCAGATGTATTTATATTTCAAAAGATAATTTTTGTCCTTCATTTGTTTTGACAACATTTAAAATACCGATATTAAGTTATAGCTTTTTTGGAACTCATGACGCCAACAGCAGGTGACGGAAAACTAAAAATGGTGGCAAAATGACCACTCATCATGAAACAATAAGCACAAACTGTATTTATTATCAACCCGTTTCAGATTTGTTTTTATTTTTTTTTCTAAAAAATGTTGTTACTGCATATATAATACATAAGATCGGACTCAATTTTCAAACCCAGTCCCGGTGTCGATCTAATCTATAACAACCCAGACCGGACACTAAAAGCAAGCTAAGAATGGCGACAAAATAACCACCCATCGTAAACCAATAAACGAAAGCTTTATTATTATTATTATTATTATTATTTTCAACCAGTATTAAATTTAATTTTTCCTTTATTTCCTAATATATATATATATATATATATATATAACACATAATTTCGGTCTCAATTTGTAGATCCACGCCCGGTTTCGACCTGGTCCATGACAACTCAATCGGGCCTGCTCCAACCCACAAGTTGAACCCGTGCTTTCCGAAAATTGTGGTTGAATCTTTTTCAACTACCCCGAAACGAAGGCTCATAATTTAAAATAATGCATGTGTGACAGCTTAATTAGATGAAAAAGTGATTTGAAGAATTGAAAGTTTTTGTAAAAGCGTGAAAATGAAGATTCTAACGAGTTGCATTATTACGAGATTTGTGAAATTTTAAAAGTAAATTCCTCGTCCCTTTTTCTTCTAATGAGCGCTACAGAATTTGAAACAAGTGACAAGTTAATTCCAGTTAGCGTGACAGTTGAAAAAAATAATTGAGAGAAATGCTGTTTTTAATTATGCGAGTCTGTTCATTATGCTCGTTGAAGGCATTTATTATTATTTTATATTATTTTCGAAATAACTAAGTGCTTAATTACTGTCTTAAAATTGATTTATATTTTGAATTTCTTTCAAAAACTATAATGCGTGAGTTTTAAAGCTTCCGACTTATTTATTGAAGATTTTTTTTGTTGATAATTTCGTTCCTTGTTAAAAATAATTAGTCAACTGAAGACTAACATTTAGAAAATTGGACTGATTTTAAAGTCTAATAGCTTACATTTTGATAAAGCACTTTTAGAGTTTTAAGTAATGCTGAAGCAATATAATTTGAATTGTTTTTAAGATATAGTTAGACCATTTCTACGAAATAAACTAAGAGCAGAGAAACTCCGTCCTGCGGGCTGCATTATTTTATGTAGCCATTCGAATATTCTAACAATATTAGGGATGCGTACAAATATATTTTATCAGCATTTTTTCCCATAAAAATGTATTTATCAGTCCGCTAAAAAATTCTATGTTTTGAAATAATATTAAAGAAATTAATATATATAAATTCGATAACAGTATTCCTCACCCACTCCTGTGTGCATGCCACTGATTTATCCGTTACATCTATACTCACCATATGATGATCCTAAATTGATAGACGGAATTCATGGCATGTACTAAATGTTTAAATATTGTCACTGCTATGACAATCTTTGATAACAGGCAGTTTTACATCGTAGATTTTTTTAGATAGACAAAAAATGCCCAAGATATCCAATTTATCTCGGCGTGTATGTGTGTGTGTGTGTGTATGTGTGTGTGTGTGTGTGGGGGGGGGGTCATATTGAAGATACGCTTCCACTACTTTCACACAAGAAATTGCTCTTGCTGATGTCGTAGTAGAGCGAAAATCGAGAATAAGAATCGAATTGTTTCAAATAATCATTAATCTTATCTATCATGTTTTTGTTGATTTTCGTTCTTATGTGCTCCAATGAAAACCATTTTGTCGTCGATTAGTGTTTTGAGTTGTCGAAAAATTATTATTTAGCTTTAAAAACTCCTATCTGTTTCGCCACTTGCACATGTAATTAATTAGGTCCTTCGAGTTTGAGTTGTTTTCTGCGAAAAGTAGTTGGGCAGTTTTATGGGGTATAGATCAATTCACAATATACTCATAAAAGTTGGACAAGAACGTATATATATATTTTTATATTAATAATAATAGTAGTTTGTAAGTCCAATGAAAGAAAAGTGAGAAGCTGTAACTCGAAAAACCTAACTTTCTAACAAGGAAACAAAATAAAAGTATAAATCAACAAATATTCAATCATATGGTTAAAAATACAAAATTCGAAACATCAAGTTAAAGAATATCTACAAAAATCGATGTTATGGAATCTATAAAAGAAAAACAAATGAAATCCAATCATTAATGCAATACATGTGGGCAAGGGCTAGGCCTAAATAACTGAATTGGTCACTTCGCAAAACGTTTCCTCGAGTCCAAGTATTTTGCCGAAGCAAACACAAAATATGAATGTTTCTGAAGAAGTAGATAGATTATATCTATAAACTGTTTCTATTTGGACACATACATAAATAAGAAAAAATAAAAGGAAGCAAGAATACCTGTAAAAAACTCTACATATGCACGAACCAGTCGAACCCGGCAGCCCAGAATGAAGAGACCAGTGTTGCCATTTGCAAAGGAAAAAGAAATGATCTACTGTTGCCATTCGTAAGAAATAAATAACAGTAGTACGAAAAGGCAAGAAAAAATAATAATACAAACAGAGCTACTAAAAAGTGGGGCTTATAATAGAAAGGCCAATGTTTAAGAGGATGTAAAAATAAAAGTATTATTAATACAAGTGAATGGAGATGTCAGGCTAATATAAGATACTATGAATAAATTTCATGAAAATCCAGCTAATCTAAATTTTTTAACTGTACCATTTACTAAATAAGAGGGATATTTATATAAATTGCTGGTAATTTTTAGATTATTTATATGTATAGCATGAAATTTTTTATCAAATAATCTATAAATTCTTAAAAGCTGATTAAGTATAATATTTCTAAACAATAGAATAGATTTGCAGGAATTAAATGGTAATATTTAGTTAATGTTAAAATTGAAATAGTCTTTTTTATTATATAAATTAGTACCAATTCTATTAGAAGGTTCAATAAAAAAAAATTATATTAATTTATAGCACCCAAGTTTTATAATAGTTAACATATGTACTTGACGTGAACTGCGTATCTACCACAGTATATCTTGGATTAAGAAATTTCACAGCAAATAAATTGAAGGTTCTTGCTATCTTATTCATTTCTAGAATTTTTAGCAAAATAATTTCAATAATTCATGAGCTGATATTGAAGAATTCGCACATGAGATTTGTAGCTATGCAAATTTATTACTACTGCGTATCGTCGCTGTTACTCGCCAATATTTCTATTTCTATCCAGCAATCGAGAAATTTCACAAAACACATCAAAAGTTAAAACTTTAGACTCGGAGATATCATTTAGACTAGATTGAAATTTGTAACCAGTAGGGCACAAATCTGGCGCCGTCCAAGCAATTAGTCGATTCAGATTTGTATATGACAAATCATTTACATGTATGCACTATTCATATATTTACTCACAACAAATACTATGTCACAAGTTGAATACAAATATATCCTACCTATGAAGTTAATGAAATATTGGAATTTGCATCTGCAATAAAAATTTCCTCTTTATTAGCAGTATAAAAAGTTGATAAAAAAGTATCAACCAGTTTCAAAGGCGAAAAGAGCTTTCCTTGTCATGATAAAAGGGCAGTGTAACTACACACGCAAAAGGCAAGAACGCGTCTGTCTACAGTCTATACAAATATTCAGACAGACATGTTTTTGCCTTTTGTTGGTTTGTTTGTTTTACCACTCCTGACGATGAAGAGCTTTTTGTTTTGCCTCTGAAACCTGTCAATACTTTTTATCAATATTTTATGCTGTCTTAGAGAAATTTCATATTGCAATTTTAGAGGGAAGAGAAGAGACGTAATATTATAGAGGAAAGAGAAATACTCCTAGTTTTCACGGAACAAGCGCTGAGACGTGAGACGAAATCAATTGTCCAATGAGAAGACATGATGCAGTCGAGAGTTTTCTTGAACTCGTCGCGTTTGGTAGAAACTAATTCTTCATGCTACTTTTTGATAGTGGATTTGGCCATTGTTGAAAGAGTTTAAAGTGTTGTTGTTGTTGATGTTGAAACCCAGACCATCCGACCTACCAGAAAGGTGTAAGGTAACTGTTTGGACGGCCGGGAAGTGCCATCCAATTTAGACCGGAACCCAGTGGGGGAGGCATCCACAGGGACCGTACCCTCCTTCCCCTACCACCAACCTCTCGGAAGGACTTACGGACCCACATGTTTAACGTGATCGTACTCCGCATGAACACGGCGGCAGAGAGTTTAAAGTGTAAAAGTGTATAAACTTAGTGCAATTCTTTAGAAATTTTGTGTATTTCGCAGCATTTTACGAAGAAATTTCATCAAATGATCTTCATAGTCCCAATTTTCATGGAACTTGTTACGTTTAAATTTTGATAGAGCATTTGTAATATTTACAAATACTGATACTGATGATAGGAGATACTGATGATAGGTACTGATGATAGAAGCTACTCATACAGATCAAGGCCACATATAGGGGGCCAGCATTCGAATGGGAGGGCCCAGCCTTTCTTTTTTTTGTGTGAAGAAAGTGAAGACATGAAATATTCACAAGGGAAAATCAAATATGGAGTGGGAGGGGCGTGGTAAGTGTATGTAGGGTGCCCCAATTTGTATGCGCGGCCATGTACCGATATTGTATGGTCATTTGTCCACAATTCAAGCACGTTTTATGTAAAGCAGCCAGTTCAATCATCTTTGATTTTAGAATAGATAGCTTCTCTAAAAATTAAGAATGATGACGAAGAGCTTCTTTAAAAATTAAGAAAGATGACGAAGCACCCATTTCCGAGGAAAGGCTAGGTGGAATAACTAATGTATGTGGTAAAAATGAAAAAAAAAAAAAAAAACTATAAATATAACGATGAGCTAATGTATTTCAGCATTCATTTTCTTATTTTACTATTTACTGTCATTATTTCAATACCTTTCAGCATGCCTGAAATATTGTATAGATCACAATGATATAAGAAATGTTAATGTGCTTCACGTGTAACACAGAAATATATAAATAGAATAAAAACTTTACCCGACTCTTTCTGGGATTAAAAGTGTATTATACTATCACTTTTGTTTATCTAATTTCAAGTCCGCATATTGCTTTATATTAGATGCTTTACATTGAATTAAAAAATTCGTATGCTTTGTCATTAGTATAAATTGTAAAAATTATCCCTGTCAAGGAGAATATGCTTTACACCTCTGTAATTGGCTTTTAATGTCTATCTCCCTTTGTTGCCGAGTTCGTTATTCTAACTTTTAAATTCTCCTCAAGGGGCACTACAATCGAATTTATTTCATTGGGCATGGTCTCTTTACTATAGACGTGTACACTCATGTACCTTTCTTTACAAAGTTAATGGAGTGTTTAAGGATTTTTCAAGGAACCCTGCATATAAGTATTAGTAATTATGGAACACTATGGAATCGACTATGGAACTCGTGACCGCTTCACTACCTTTGTTCTAATATATTGAGTTAAGAAATTTCGCAACACACAGGTTTGACACTCGGGTTTGCAGTCCTTGCAAGTTAAATTTTTCAATAATAGCATCTGAAAGCTTTTCAACTTTACGAATACCTAAAGATTCTGAAAGTTTTCTGGTATCTGAACTTATTTAACTTATTAGCATCGAGCACTTATTTAACGTGTTAACCATTGTGCTGGTTCATCCGTTGATAAACTACATGGGAGTTCTGCTGATCTAAAATATAATAATAGATCTACAGCTCAGTCTGTTAATTGCGTTCTTGAACACTTGAAAAGAAAAGAAAAAAAAATCGCCTTTTATTACTTTTATGTTTTTCTATATCTATCTCCACCCTTAATTTAAGGTGGATATAGACGGGAATCCCCATTTACGTAATCCATATTGCCATTGCTATATCTCTATATTTCATTTACATCTAATGGTAATGCTCCGGCTGCTCAGCTAGCTCATGCCCTAGGGTGAGTCAGGCGGTCTGGACCTTCAACCTAATGATGATGTATTTTTGCATAAAAAATCTGCAACAGATTTTTTTTCAAATATACAGATCTACACTATAAAGACCAGTTAATATTGAACAATTGTTTGAAACAAAATTAATTTAATTGTAAGAATACAAATTATTTAAATTTAACAAATTTAAGTTAGAATCAACGTTTTAAAACTACAAATTATCTAAAGTCATGTAAAATAGGATTGATTGCTATTTCTAGATGCTATTTTAATCTTTATATTGATTCTAAATACACAGACTACTTCGATTTATTTATAAACAAAAAAATAATATTTTCGGTAAACCGGATATAGGAAATTGCTAGCTGTCCGCACACCAATCGGAAAGCGCTTCAAATTTACTGATATCTAAAGGCTCGGCAAGTTCACTGATAAATGAAAGTTCTGCAAGTTACGGACCAGAGGTTGCAGCCCGCGGAAGAACGTTTGGACCAATTGGATCTTTTGTCGAACAGTTGTCACTCGCAGTCCAAAGATAATTTTCACTTCAGGTGGATGATTCTTTTTCCTTCTTTCTGCATCCCTGACTCCACCTGAAATCCACCAGACTAGGTAATTGATTAGTTGTAAAAAAGTAAATCTCCTAATGTGGATGGTTGGCCTAAAATCATATAGACTAGAGTTGCACAGTAGAGGCTGTTTTAAATCACAACTAATCGCTAATAATTAATGACAACTTAACGCACACTAGTTATATGAGGGGAAATGGGAGAATCGTTATTAAGTAGTCCCAATTAAAGGGTTGCCAGCATGCTACAGATTAAAACCGCAAAAACAGGTGGCTTTCTCTGTAGTTTCGTGTGAGTTCTGAAGTCTGTCAAGCTGACTTCCGCTCTTCGCCACGACAATTTTATCGTGAATACCTATTACGGTGATAAACATTGTCGATTTCAAGGAAATTTGATAATGAACATTCGTATGAAAAGATTGTGCAACTTTTTTACCACTATCCGAAATTGTTGTCAGATCCCATTTTTGATACATTTAGGCATCCCATCTTTGATACATTTAGGCATATTGAGTAAGTATCAACCATCAATAAGTTTCTAATTCTACAAGGGACTTCTTAAAAATTGGGATTACACTCCCATAACAGCATCCAGAGACTGGTTTTATACGCTTGTTATAGAATCAAATAGTCAATATCAGCAATGGTAACAAGCACTCTGTATCTGCAGTGGAAGCAATGCCCCTTACAGATATATATTCTGTAACTGTAAACTTGACCGTTGCAGCATGATATAGGCTAAGCTAAATTTTGAAGAAATCTGAAGCCGGCTACGTGGTTAGTCTGCAGTTGTCGGTTCCCATACAGGTTAGCAAAATAGTAGCGTAGTGAATTTTCTTGTTGATATTGCAGATATCGGCTATTTCCTACTGGTGAACACATAATAAACGTAAAACCAAAGATGTTATTATTTTGCAATGAAACCGTCAATAAGATATTTTAATCTTGCATATACATTAAAACTTTCCTTCAACGAACGTCAAAATGTTAAGAAAATCGGACCCGTTGTTATGTAAGAACATTTTAATGTTGCATTAGAATAGTGAAGATTCAACAAGATTTAACCTCGTTCGACGAAAATCTGAAATAATAGGAAGGAAAAAGCAAAATAAACTTTCGCTGTGAGAGTTTTTGCTGTGAGACGAATTTATTTAAAAATTCGAAATTTCATTTTTTTTACCTGTTCGAAGACTGCCCACTTCCGGCATGTACCTGGTGTGAATTTTTGATTTCGAACCACCTGTCCTTAATAAATGAATAATAAAAAAGGGGGGAGAGACGAAAGGGTGGAAAACTGTAACTATTCCCCATCTTCTATGCTGCATCTGGCAACAGTGGGAACCCCCAAACTAAAGGGGGGAATAAGAAATCCATTGTTGCGTTTCCCCATCTGGTTTTCGGTGTTAGTGTGATAGTATTAGAAACCACGACACTGAAAACGGTAGAGGTAGTTTGGAGGAATTTTATTTTTTTCTATAAAGGAAAGCTTTTGGGGCGGAAGCCTTCAAGCAGTAGTTGTTACGCTATCGTGCTCTTATTTTTATCATTCGTCAAGTTTTCAAGGGGAAAAGTTATGATAGAAATATGTTTTAGCGTCATTTAAATATATTTCTCATAGTGAACATTTTTCTTATGTATTTAACTGGATAAAAAAACAATTTTCGTTATCCCCCCCCCCCCCCCCTTCACTGTAAAAAATGTATCTTTTGCTTTCGGAGATGAGTTAAAATCTAGCTTTCTGCCATAGTCCCAGCAGTAAACCACTAATGGAATATAATATTGGACAAATATTAGCAAGTGAAATGTCTCCATTATTATTAACATTAACTCCATTATATCACTATATATTCCCCAATATGGCTTTATTGAAAATATTTCTATTTTTTAAAAAAATTGAGACAATACTGGTTAAACATATGTGTCCGGTATTGGTTATATATCGGTTGTTATTGAATAAATATTGGCTAACATAAAACCAATATTGAGATTACATTGCATGTATTGAACCAATATTAATCTTATTGGTCAAATGTTTATACCAGTGCTGATTTGATATCTCAGAAGATTGGGTTTTTTTAATATTCATTCTTAATATAACAGTTGGTCTGTACAAATTTGAAAAGGATGGGTATTATTTGTTTTCACTATTTAACTCTTTTTTTAAAGAAAAACAAAATTAAAAAATGAAAATAATGTTCAAACATCATTATTTAAGATGATAAATGTAACACTTAATAAAGTCATAAAATTTATAGTGATGCTACAGAAATCTTTACGACTTTAGACTTTGTCAACTTTTTCTACCTATAATCCGCTGTCAGATAAATTATTTATTTATTTGTAGGGCAGATTATTTGCTCTCTAGCCCTATTATCTGCACTTTATCACATTTCTGCTGACACACTTACTTATCAACGTAAATATTTTATCTTGGATATTTTTCGTTGTTTTATGGCCCTAAAAAATCTTTCTTTTTCTTGTAATTGCATCCCGAAGTGTGTGCTTAAGCAGCTATTTCACCATGTTTTAAGCCACAGGGTGGCAACAGGTCATGCTATTTCTTCATTTGTCATATAAAATTCGGTGCTTTTATAGGGGATTTAACTTGTTGCCATAGACTATCTGTAAGTAGGCCAAATCTATATGTTTTTCGGTCAAGATGATGCACAGTTTTATGTGTTGACAAATTTAATCATGTGAAATATCGTATGTAATTTTGGGTCTTTTACGAAAAAGTGAGATACTTTCTTATATTATTGCCTTTTTTCCGGCATATACTATCATTATTTCCCGATATAGAGAAAGAGTATTACTGTTCAGTCGCTTTGAAAATTGCTTATCAATATTTATTTAAACCCTCAGAACGATTATTTTTCTTTCGTGTGTGTGTGTGCATCTCGTAAGATCGACTCGAAATACATTCAACAGTTAGAAGTTTTTCCAATCTCGACGTCTAAAGATGAAAACAATCAACTATACATAAAACCCTTTGTGTCGTCAAGAAGCTGGAATCAAACTTCTGATAGCCATAACTTCAACATCATTTAGCATAATATTTTATCGGAATTTATATATTGGTGGTAGAGGAATATAAACTACACATAATATTTTATTGGAGATTAAAAATTTGGTTCCACAGTATATATTCTTCTCGTGGTCATTGTGTTTAAACATGATCAAACGGAATATAAACCACACACAATATTTGAGGGGGGGGGGGTATATATTCTCTAGCCCTCCAAACAGCTGCTCGTGTCCTAGAACGAGTCTGACGGTCTGGATTTTCGAGAGTATATGTTCTTCTCGTGGTCATTGTTTTTAAACATGATCAAGCCATTTAAACAAACTTTAAAAGTCAAATACAGCTACAAGCTCATATAAAGAAAATAACTAATTCTTATAGTTTTCTACGCTTAACTGTAGAATTGATTCATAGTGGAATGTAAACTGAGAAAGGTGTTAAAATGTTATACAGATGACGAAACAGCATTATATTAAATTATTTTAACGTGTTGAAAATGTTGGATTCCTAACAGATTAATGGATAAATATAATATAAATATATTATAAGGAGACTCAAGGTGATTTCTTTATATAGCCGGAGTGAGTATCTGATGCAATCGAGAAAGCCCGTGTTCTATTCCTAGCCATAGAAGGTTATGAGATGAAAAAATGTCTAATGTTTTACAAGATATACAAACATCGCAAATAATAATATTGTAAAGTGTTGTTGACTAGATTACATTTTATCTTTCTGAGTTTGTGGACACCATTTCTGATTAAATGGAGACATTACTTTTCTTTATAATATATATATATATATATATATATATATATATATATATATATACATACAATGTAGGATAAAAAAATTCGGAGACTATGCTGATATCTCCAACCCTGATTGGAGGAGAGGGAAATTATTTTACCGTGGCGTAGAGGCACATGTGACGCGAGATGTGAAAAGGTAGAAGCAGGTCCGCAGTGCAGGGTTTTTCCAGACAATGCGTGTCAGTGAATTGTAGTCGTTCGCGTTCGTCGAGCAGGTGAAATGTTTCTGTGGGCGATTTCCCCAAACGCTTGCAGAATTTGATATTCGCACGTTGTTCTTCAAACGTCATTTCCGATTTCGACGAACGCGAACGACTACAGTTCACTGACACGCATTGTCTGGAAAAACACCTGCTTCTTCCTTTTCACATCTCGGGTTACATGTGTCTCTACACCACAACAAAACAAAATGTAAAATAGTTCCCCTCACCTCCAATCAGGGTTGGAGATATCAGCACAGTCTCCGAACTTTCTGATCCTATCTTGTGTATATATATATATATATATATATATATAATTATAATATGAAATTCCAATGAGAGAAATGAGAAGTTGTAACTCATAAAACCCTAATGTAAAAAATGCTAGCATAAAAGGATGTAAAAAATAGAGAATTATCAATCAAGATGAGAATAAAATGCATATATCTAGTCATCAAGATAAATATAATCATCAAATATCAATAGTGAGAATTCAAAAATTGAAAAGCAAAAAATAATCAAGCATTAAAGCCATACACGTGGATAAGCACTAGGCTTAAAAAGTTGTTCATTTTGAACAAATTCTTCTTCAGGTGCAAGCATCTATTCAAAATGAACAAAAAAAAACTTGTTTCTGAAGACAGAGATAGATAATATCTATAAACTCTGTCTACTTGGACAACAAACTAAGCTAAAAGATTGAAAAATGAAACAGGAATATAAAAATACTTGAGAAAATACAGCACATGTCCTATCAATACGAACGACGAAGAATAAATAACGAGACTACTGTTGCCATTCACAGGAGATAATAGTGGAAATCAACTATTGCCAAACGTAAGATATAAATAACAGAAAATCATAAAATGTGGTAAATTCACCAGTAAAAACTAAGTAATAAAGCGGCGAGTAAAATAATAGAAAGCAAAGAGGCAAATATCTAAGAGGATGTCAACACATTATAATGCTAATTCAAGAGAATGTTAACAATTAGCCTCCATATAATTAGCCTCTATAAGATATTAAGGAGGGAATTTTAAAAATTGTGAGCTAATTTAAACTTATTAACTATGCTATTTACTAAATATACTGGATATTTATATAAGAAACTGGCATTTTTTAGGTTATTAATGTGCAAAGCATGAAATTTTTTATATGATAATCTTATAAATTCTTAGTAGTTGATTAAATGTAATATTTCTAAACAATTGAATCGAGTTCCAAGAATTAAAAGGTAATAATTTATTAATATTAAATTTAAAAAAATCTTTTTTATCATATAAATTAGTAACTATCCCATGAGCAGGTTCTATAATTAGATTTAAATCCAAATAATAAATATTATTACTAATAGAAGTTTCATTAGGTATTAATTCCAAATTATCCGGATAGAAATCTATATCTATGACATAGTTATCATTAAATACAAGGCAAATCAGATCATCTACATATCTGTAAATTTTATAATCTGTTGAAGTAAAAGAATTTTCATAATGAAAAAGGTATAAATTAGCTAACGTACTGCTACTACAGCCACCTTGTGGAACCCCAGAGACTTGTAAGTATAATTTATTACCTTGAAAAATATAATTATTGAAAAGTACAAAGTGTAGAAGTTTAGGAAATTTTTTAAATTTAATATGAGTAGATTGATTAGTAATAAATGCATTATAGAGAGCTAAAATTACATCATAAAGATCAGCAATATTAATGTTATTAAAAAGATCTTTAAAATCAAACTTTGAAATCCATTCAGTTTACAAGAGTTGTTAATTTATTCTTTAATTCTTTACTATTATTTAGAATAAGGTAGTTATTACTGGAATAACGTAAACTATCATTTAGTATATTTAAATTATTTAGTAGTAATTTGCTAGCAGTAGTAGAGTAACAATTATGACCACTAGTTACAGTTCTAAATTTAATAAGATTTTTGTGAAATTTAGCAATAAGCACAATATATGCAAATTTCAAAAATTTATAATTAGTATTTAAATCACTATATTAATAATTTTCTGTTTGATACTACTAATGAAGTGTGAATTAAATAGACTATTAATCTTTAAATAATCTAACAGAAATTGAATATAGAATTTTTTACAGATAATAGCTTAATTATTAGATGCTTTATCAACATAAGTAATAACAAAAGATTTTTGTAAATCAATAATAGATTGTTTTATATTATCAATATCCTTATATAGATCTAGACAATTTAATACTACTAACAGTATTTTTAATAAAATTTTAATGAACTAAATTTTCCCATTTTAAATGCCTCTAATGGCAGAGCATATTTACAACAAAAACAGTAAAACAATAAAATCACCAAAAACAGTTAAACCACGACTACCATGCCGATAAAAGAAATGAACGGCACTGGCTTAATTTGGAGGTTAATTAGATTACATTCCTCATCAGATCTGAACATCTAACCCTACAACCCTATTAACCTAAACAAATGCTTGTTTCGGATATGGCGATTGCAAGTTACTATAAATACCATAGCTCAGATTACAAGAATTAATGTAGGAGAAAATTGAAATATTATCAAGAAATCAAGTATTACCATGAAGTATGAGGTAGGAATCTTGTATACAATGTGCTATAACGACGAGCAGTTGAGACTGAATGAAAGAAAGTTGAGATGCATCCTGAAGAAGGAGTAAAATAAACCATGGAATTGGAGGGGTACAAATAGTTGAAGGGACCGCTATTGAAACCCATCAGGGAGTTAGATTTGGAGACAAAATAATCATAATTAATATAAGGTAAACAGAATGAACAGGAATCATAGATGAAAAATCTTACTACAAAAAGGAGTCACAAGAGAAACGAATAAACAAGTATGCCTCTAACACTATTAAAAAGGGGGCTCAAATTGATACAAACTGGCTAAAGTTACATATTTTTAGCGAAAATAATTTTCAAAATATTAAATATTTATGAACCATATTTTGCATTTTTTTCAAACTCTTTTTGTTTATTTTATTATTTTTCATTTTTATATAATCGCATAATTAATAATAAAAATTAGTGGGTTTTTTTTTATTTAAATATAAATTGGTAGCCGCCATAATTAGGAATGTTGTCTTGGATGATATCGAGTGGTACTTGATACACTGAGTTGATAATATTAATTACGAATTTGGGAGGATATGCATTATTAGTTGTAGTATTTAATAACTCTATAAAATGTGCTAATTTTTAATTGTCATCACAAATTTTATTTATTCTAAGAACCTGGTTTAATATAATATTACTAAACACTGATATATGCAAACAAGATTTAAAATGTTGAATTTTAGAAGTATTAAAATTCATATCTAGTCTTTTATAAGTTTATAGCCAGATTATAATTTTGTAAATCTAAATTTAAATCTAAAAAGTTCGCAACATTAGAATCATTATAACTTGCATTTAATTGTAAATTATTAAATTATATATATATATATATATATATATATGAATTAGTAAAGTCAATGTTAGAATGTATGTAGTAACTCATAAAACACTATTCCAAAATTTTCTACAAAATACAAAGAAATAAAAGGAATTAAGACATAAAGAGGAAATAATAAAGCGTAATGCAGGTCATAAAAACAAAGACAATCAACAAATTTCAAAAATGAGGAATGAAAATAGGAAAACTAAAAAATCAAGCAAAAAAGCTTGCACATGGAAGAGCTTTAGGCTTAAGATAAGTTCATTTCGAAAAAATTCTCTTCAAGTCCATATATCCCTTCGAAATGAACACATATATACATATATAATTGAAGAACTTTTATTTTACTTGTATTATATATACCTGAGATTGATCATTAATGGAAAATGTTCTGTATAGCAAAAGTGAAAGGAAGATGGACTGAAATGTAAATGTGACATCAAAAATACGATATATATATATATATATATATATATATAATATTTGTATATGATAATTTATTTTGAATAAGTACGAATTTCATTAATTCAATATGCTTAATGTTGAGTTTATTCACGAATCAAATCAGAGTGTTTGTTCAAATTACAACCTCTTATAGCCTCGGGACAGTGGCTTTTTTCTTTCAGTTCAATGTAGCAGACCGTGAATCTAATTTGTTTGTTGAAGAGACTAACTACATTGCTCGTGAGTCTTAGTTCCGCATTTAAATTGTGATGTTGATTTGATTAGTTGAAATTTGGACAGAAATATCATTTTAGAAGCATTGTTGCATTTATGGATCTATTTGTTACCAGAACTCAGAGAATTATTGTATTGTGTAAAAATTAGTTCGTGTTGTTGTACTTTGGCGAAACAAGATCCTGGAAGAGGTGAGGGGGGGGGGGGTGAAAATGCGGTTTGGGTAAAAGGTTTTCTGGGATTTATTTCAACCATAAAAGAAAATATCGTTCCAGTACCTCAGTAGATGGAGCGTCGATTGGCCAAGAGAAAATCAGTGGTTCGGACATATCTTCTTTAGAATGGCGTGTTAGGTATTAAATACAGTGGATAATCTGAGGTTTAAAAGTACGAGTTTCTATTTTTCCAACGACGTTTTCAATTCGGGAGTATTAAGATGAACGATGCTATCATTCATTATGAAGCCAAAGAAATGAGTAGGCCCTTCATATTTGAAGTTTCACTTGTAATTTAAAATTTAAAGGCGTGAAATGTGGAATCCCCTTCAACCATAAAAGAAAAGAGTATCGTCCAGTAACATTATTGCATAAAGCGTGGATCAACCATAATGAGTATCAACCTTGACTGAATTAAATATATAAATATATATATATATGTATATATATGTATATATATATATATGTATAAATGTATATATATATGTATATGTATATATATGTATATATATATATATATATATATATATTTCAACCATGTGGTTGTATCGTTGAGCGAAACACATTTGGAACCTCTGTGGATGCAAAGATCCTTGATAAGCTGGATTCACAGAGCTTCTATCCTATTTCATATTTTCGGATTGTATCTTTTCTCTGATTTTGTCATTTTAATATTTTGAGCCTCCAGATTTTGATAATCCTTTGTTGTTTGAACTTGATTAGTATGCTTCGCTCTTGAATGCTGATAAATTCATGTGTAATATTCATATTTGAAATTAAGATCATTTTGTCTTTTATGGTAGCATTGTTTTCCTTTTGTCTGATATTTCCTATCATATCATATTTAATTAATTTTCCTCCGTATTGTTTTTGAACCAGGGTATGACACTTATCATGTTTTAAATTAGTATAACTATTTTATTTTTAATTTTATCTTATTTATTATATATATATATATATATATATATATATATATAATATAAGATGGAAAATGGAAGTTATTAAAGATATTGAAGTGTTATAGCATATATGCGCAAAGCAGCTACACATACTATACACGATATAAATATAATTCAGCCAGGGCTGGTGTCCAGGAGTGCAATGCCGCGGCATTTATGACAAGCTTGTTGACAACTAGGGTGTAAGGTCACAACCCCTTACCGCCATTAAGTAAGCTTCTCGCTAAGCCTTCCTTCTTTTTTCAATTCAAAAATTCTTTTTATGCTATTTATATTTATATATATATATATATATATATATATAAAGAATTTTAATATACTCGTATTATAAATACCAGAGATCGATCATTTATTGAAAATGGTCTGTAGAGCAAATGTGAAAACAAAATGGTCTGAAGTGAAAATTTGATATCAAAATTGACTCTATGACAAGCTTGAGAAAATTATAAATAGAACATTATAAATAAAATAGGTACTAAATAGGTATGAAATACCCTCTTCCTGTTCCATATATAAGGTAAGCAATTGAAAAAAGAATAACATGTGGTGGAAGATTGGTGAATATAATCCCTTAACTACACTCTAAGATTAAAATCATATATGTAATACAGGTACTTAAGGTACTAATCCCCTTGTTCCCTGCTTAAACATTATATATATATATATATATATAACATTATAAACATTATATATATTCCCTGCATAAACATTATAGTGAGAAGCTGTAACATGAAAAACCTAACTTTTAAGTTATATATATATATATATATATATATATATATATATATATATAAACTTAAAAGTTAGGTTCCATACCATAGATATTTGTTGATTATCTTTAACTTGATGTCTCGAAATTTTTTTTTTCCATTTGATTGAAGATTTGCTGTTAAATACTTTTATTTTATAGGTTTTTTATAAGGTTAGGCTTTTCGAGTTGCACCTTCTCACTTTTCTATTATTGGACTTTCAAACTCTTATTACATATATTAAGAATGGTATAGAAAGTGTAAAGAATTCAAGTCCTAACTGGGACGTGAATCACGAATCTTTGAACTGACTATACGACACTCAATCCATTAAGCTACTGAGACAATATTCTTATCTCTTATAGCGGAAGTGGACCCTATTCGCTTCCACCAGATTTCAGATTAAAGTGAAGACGACTTGAAATGTTTCAAAACACCTGAACGACCATCTCATTTTCTATTCTTTTTTATACCTACATGCTAGCAGTCCGTTAATTGAAATACGTGCCAATAGTAGGGTCCTTGAAAAAGTAGAAACTTAATTTTCTTCGGACCTCTATGATCACAGCACATCACCTACATGGTTAAGTTGGTCGGACGCCATTGTAAAGAACTCTTGTCTCAACCGAAATTAGAAACACGGATCGTCGAATGTATAGACGACGTTTTATTCATTAAGGTATCGGGCTGAAATCATTATCTCTTAGTGAAAGTTAACCCTAAAAAAGTTTAGTTTAAAAGAACCTTAAACTACAAATATCTCAGCTTTTTTCTTTATAATAATTTCAATAAATACAGATTCCTGCTCAAATTTACTTAATCTATGTTCATGATCAGCCTGCTGCGTCGTAAACCCTGTACAGGGGCGAACCTCTGGTTAGCAGCCCCCAAGTAGTTTCCTTTCCATTTTACTTCTCAAATCAAATTTCCTAATTCAGTGACCCTAGCAGAAGCTGTAATAACGTATGTTTTTATGGTGGTAATAATGATCATGACGATGATAATAACAATGATAACAATAATATTTTTTGTAAATAATTAAAAGGACGCAACGAAACTATCTAACCCTAGGCCTTGCCCCCAATTTTGAATTTTAAATTTCATTTCTTTTCTGCTGCTCTTAATATTATACTACACTTTAGCTTCATCTAATGACACATTCAGAAACCCTTTTATTGTTTTCCTTTTTTTTACTTCTCTTTTCCACCCTTTTTTATTCAAGGCCCAGTGACTCTGTGTACGGTCGGCCGCCTTTGGGACCTAACTCTGCCTAACCCAAATTACACCCCTGCCCAGGTAAGAAGCCCTAGCGAGTACTGATGACAGGGTAGGCTGTAATCTATTTCTAGTTCATTACAAAAGTGAAGGGCTGCTATCATGGGAAGTTCCGCTGACTTACATATTAAAGTAGTCTGCGGATTGACTCCTAGTCAGAAACAGATTATAACAAGACAGTTTTCTCTTCAGTTTAAAAATTTCAAATAATCACAATGGAAGCCACAGTGTTGGCTGTTATTACAATTAGTAAAGTTTCGTTTTTGTATTCGTGGTGCGAATGTTAAAGAATATTTTGTTATGCAGACTTCAATTACTATTATTTTTTTTTTCTGCAGCAAAACGCAAAAGTACGAAGTTTTTTTAAATCTGTACTTCCCAAATCATGGTATGTATATCCTGATGGTTCTTTAAAGAATTCAAAGAATACATCAGAGAATTTAAAATTTTAAAATTTTTACGG